>VMKM01002140.1:0-86798 GCA_008360985.2 Macquaria ambigua | reverse complement strand
CATTAAAGATTACTGAACTGACGTGAAACGTGGAATTCTATTCTACTATTTAGACCTGCATGCCAAATGTTTAAAAACGTATTACAAAAGTATATATATAATATAGTGTTCTAGTTCTAGTATATGCAGCACAAAGAAGAAGTCCTTTGATAAATGAAGCCCAGTGGATTTTGCACAGGAAGAGTGGAAACTGGTGTATCTTGTGGCCAATGAGCTGTATCCTCTCCATGTTCTTTCTGGCATCTAGAGAGTCTGGTGCAAGTCCCATGATGGAAACGGTTGGCTTAAAGCATGTGTGTCTCTGTCTGTCTGTCTCTCTCTCTCTGTGTGTGTGTGTGTGTGTGTGTGTGTGTGTGTGTGTGTGTGTGTGTGTGTGTGTGTGTGTGTGTGTGTGTGTGTGTGTGTGTGTGTGTGCAGGGCGGACCAGGCTCTCAGTACACTCGCCATGAGGAAGTTCTGTGAAGATAAGGTGTCCTCTTCCCTCCAGCCGTCCCAGAACAGGTAGATGCCACCGGATGAAATTAGGGGAAACGGGGAGGGGTGGAGGGTGGGGGCAGTGGTCGAGGGTATCTCACATCATAGCAGAGGTTATTAAATACATCTCCTCTTAGCATCCTATTGAAGGGAAAAGAAAATAGCTTTTAGCTTCAAGCTCTTTATACGTAAAGAAAAGGATCCTTAGCTTCATATTTAGCGTACAGAATGGTATCGATCTAATCTAAGTCTTGGCAAGTAAGTGAATAAGAGTATTTCCCAAAATGTCAAACTATTACTTTAAGACGGTTGAAATCCAAAGCCCATTTTTTGTGTCTATGTATGACAGGTCTTACCTCATCAGACAAGTTAGCTTATTCCCCAAAATATCAAACTTTTCCTTTGGTAGCTCTTTCTGACATCAAATATGCTTACGGAGATTTTAGACTCACTCATACATTCACAGTAATCTCATAGTGATATTGAAGGCAGAACACTAGTGTCAAGAAAATGACAACTGAATCAAGTTCAACTGTGACACACGTAAGGAATGGCAGATAGCTTTAGGAAGAGTGAACCTTTCGACTCTCTCTCTGACAGCAGCATTGTCTGCTCCGGGGCGGTTTTATATGTTCATCGTCTCCATCCGTTATTCGTATATTCCCATATTCCCATTTTTATCTCACCTCTTTAATATCATGAGGACCTCTCCCACTCCCTGCCTCTCTTTCAGGTATATCTATTACTTTGGGGGCCTTCTGTCTGGGACCATCAAGATGAACAGCAGCCCTCTCTTCCTCCATCAAGTTCTCATCCCGTCACTCCCCAACTTCCAGGGTGAAGGAGGTATGTTTGTTGAGTCTTTTAAGCCAAAGCACAAAACTTCCATGTTTCTAATGTGCGTGTCGTTCCTTACTCCTCTGTACTCTGATGTTGGATGTAGTTACATAATTAAACATTTAGACAAACCAGGAGATGTTTTCATCATAACCTGGATTATTAAATCATATTTGACATACAGAATATCAATACGTTCAGATGCAAATAATGCATTAAAGAAATGATTACTGCCAGTGGAAATGGCTCATCTTCATTCAGTGTTTGAGGAGTCCAGTGAGACGCCATTTACAAACTGTGGTAGGTAAATCTGTACACCGTATAAATATCTGTACACGTATAAATATCTGTACATGTATAAATATCTGTACACCGTATAAATATCTATACACATATAAATATCACTGTATAAATATCTGTACACATATAAATATAACTGTATAACTATCTGTATACGTATAAATATCTGCACACTGTATAAATATCGCATATCCAGTATAAGTAAGAAGTTTTAATGCACGTGTGGATGGATTTTAAGGGCGAACACGCAGAGATTAATATTTAACATCTTCAGGTGGAGGAACTAAGACATGGCGAAACATGAACACAGTTCAATGAATGGAGACCCTCTGTCTCTGTTCTCCTGTCTGATCTGACTCTGCCTCTGTATGCAGATAAAATACAGGTGTTATGTTTGTCTTGGCGTGATGCTCTGACTCACTGCAATGTTCCTGACTGCAGCTCTCATAGATGGTCACATTCACCCTCCACCCACGCACCCTAGTCTGTTTATCTTTGATCTGATGATCAGGTCCAGAAGGGAGGGAGGCAGTCAGCGCATTCCTCTTTCTTCATTGTGATAATGCTTGCTATGTCTAAGTCTCTCTCTCCTCCTCCTAGGTTACTACCCCTTCTTGAAGATCTACCAGTCCATGCAGTTGGTCTACACTTCAGGCATATAGTGAGTCTCTCTTGCTGCCATATGGTCCAATGATAGCACAGATACGCTGGGGCGTATTTGTTTGCTCTGGGGTGTTTTCTCTCATGAGCTGAGGTTTCAACATCATCGCAGAGTGATTAAAGAGACAGGAGTGAAGGAAATGACACAAAGGGCATCTTTCTTCTTCAATCCAGCTTTCAGCTCATATCTTGCAGCTTCATTGTTTACCTCAAGGCTTTCCCAACTTAATATATGTGAATACAGACACTGCCATGTGAAAACATGATCAAAATGGGGCTAAAATCAAATGACATGGTCACAAATTGTCTTTGTATCATCATGTAGTCTGTGACAACATACAAATCAATCTTGTGTCTGTCTGTGTTTGCTTATACTGTACCTGCTTTTGTTTTTTAGTTATCTAACAGGCTTGTGTACACTGTGTTGTCTGCAGTGACCTTCAAGGCACTGGAGGCCGGCGGCTGTGTGTGACCATCGAACCGGCACTGCTGCTAAAGGGGGACATCATGGTGAGTTCATGGAAGGACATGACAGAGGAGCCCTGGTGTTTGTGGGGTCGTAATCATGACTTCATAACTTTCTATCATCATCAAACATTGTTTACTAAAAAATAAATAGTACATATACTGAAAGCCCTTGGCAAAGTTGCCATATCTCATCTCTGCAATATAAATTGTGGTGTGGAAAAAGGTTTTGTCGCTTGGTTAACAAGGAATCATAATTTGTCTGTTTTGTCATGTGGAAAGTGTCGGTGTCACTCATCTTACAGCACAAAGCCTTAAATGAACTGCTCTAAGTCCAAATTATTCGTCTCTGCTGCTCTCTCTGTTGCCCTCTGCAGGTCAAATGCTACCACAGGCGAGCCCAGACCGCTGACAGAGACACTGTGTTCAGGTTGCAGTTCCACACCTGCACCATCCATGGATCCCAGCTCTGGTTTGGCAAAGGGGAGTTGGACGAAGCTTGTACTGGTAAGTTTATGTAGGTGGCAGAGAAGTAAACGGCTGATCACAGTTTAGAAATCACTGGGAGAGTGGTTGAGGGAGGGGGGTCTGTACCTATTCCACATTGGTACTGCAGTATTTGATAGAGATGTGAGGAGACGTATCACCCAAATGTGCAATTCCTCTCAGCTCTCCTGAACTTTATAGTGTCTTGGTTTTCAACCTGCAACTTTGGTTCACTCCACCTCTCTCCATCTCATCAGCGTTGTTTTTCGGCCGCAGATGGAAGCTGTTTCCAGAGAAAAAGCCCTAAAAACTGGACACTACCTGCCCAGCACCAAACGTGAATGTAGCATGTAGTAGCCAGATATCTTTCTCAGGAATTTGTGGAGACCAAAAACAGAGCTAGAAGAAGAGTGAATATTGGACTTTCATTCACTAAGTGAACACAAGCAAGACAAGTGAATGCTAATGCTGCTCCATATCTGCTGGATGTGTAAACAGGCAACTGTTTGCTAACATGTTAGCCATATCAATATGGTAAATGCTAAACCATAGTGTAACAGTAGCACAACTAGAGAAGAGTCATGAAGTCAGCAAACTGATCCAGTAATGTGAGTTACACATAATGTAAAGTTAGCTAACATTAGCCACAATAAGCTAGCTGGCCGTTCCAGACCAAGTAAGACTTTAGCTGCAAGACCCCCGAGTGTAGTGAATTGAGCAAACATGCTTTTTATTGCTGAGGAGCTCAACTTTTTATTTGTGAAAGTAAGCTTGTGTTATTTATTTTTTTCTAAAGTTACATAATCTCACTTTAAGTGTACAAGAACAAATGATATTGCTCCCTAAAGGCCAGAGTGGATTTGCCTGATTTTGCTTCCTTGGATACTTTTGTTAATTGTTGTAGGATAATCACCACACACAACTAATTGACATAAATAGCAGCTCTTTAGAAATTAGCATTGTGGGAATGTGTTCAGTGGTTTGCTACCTAGAGTGGCCTCATAACACTGTGGTTGAATAAATCCCTAAATAGTAGGAGCTTAATCTCCATTCTGGACACAATAACAGCTCCCTGGAGGCAAGTTTATCAAGAATGAGCTGTACTGTATGCAGGCAGCGTGTCTCAAACTATCCCTCAGAGAGAGTAAAGGAGGCATAGTGAGCACTGGTCTGTTGCTTAAGTCCATAATGAATGTGCTCATTACCTCATTTCCTCCTCTGTTTCACTTTCTCTGAAATGACAGAATACATGCAGCTGAAAAGCATGTCTGAACACACCATTGTGGCTTCATGCAACTCAGAGCACATCTGTGGAGGGTATTAGTATATTTGATATATTGGAGCAGAAACACTGATCCCTTTCTGGGGGTTCCCCACATCACTGAAGCATTGATATGCTTTCATACATCTTGGTCTCATGATGAGATCACATTTACGTATTTACATTTGTAGATTTGTACGGAGCCCCGGAGCAAGAGGCCATAGAGAGAAAAAAATTTGTTCCGTTTTAATTCATTTGTTCGTTTACCGGAGAAACTACAGCTCCCAATCTGCTGTACCAGCACCGTCGCTGGCTGTTTGTTTTACAAAGCAACGCAAGAAAAACACAGACACAACCAGCTACACATAATACAGCCTACTGACACAAACTGTTACTCTAGTTCTTCAGAATTAACGTTTCCCATCACTCAACACCGATTAACAAGGCTGGCCCTCTGTATATACACTTATCTCGAGCGCACAAATTAATAAAAAACGTGGGTACTAATTTTTTGTTTATATCTATGGCCACTCTGGGGCTCTGTAGATTTGTAGAGATAA
Source organism: Macquaria ambigua (assembly GCA_008360985.2). NCBI lineage: Eukaryota > Metazoa > Chordata > Actinopteri > Centrarchiformes > Percichthyidae > Macquaria > Macquaria ambigua. The sequence continues at coordinate 81,755 of VMKM01002140.1, read as the reverse complement.
ATCAAAACTTCCATAAATATATTTTTGGGTTAGAAAAAGAGCAATTTACCATGATCTTTGAGGATTTCAACATATTACTCCCTCTATGTTTTATTGAGTATTTTTCCTCTTCTTCTCCCCAGATGAGCGTTTTCCATCTGATGCCACAGTGGAGTTTGTCTTTTCCTCTGGACCTGAGAAAATCAAAGGTTGGTTCACACTACTTCAAATTCTTCTTAATATCTGTTCTGCTTCGAAGGTTTACTATATATATATATTGCATATACATCTTTGTCAAAGACAAGTTGATGTAAATGCTAAACCTGACTATAAAGCTTGTTCACAAATCAAAACCACTCTAGGTAGGAAACAAATGCAAATGAATGGAAATGAAATATGTCTTTCCTCAGGCCGTGGTTACCAGAAGAACGACCCGGCTGTCACAGTCGACTACAACACTGCTGACCCGGTGGTTCGCTGGGATTCCTATGAGAACTTTAACCAGCGATACCAGGACAGCTTGGAGGGTAACACACTCTTTCATATTCCATCACAGCTTGACTTTAAGTGATTACTAAGGTGGGATAGTTACATGAAGTTGGCACTTTTTGCCAAAACTTCCAGCTCTACTAATCCTAACCCTAGACTGTGCCAATCCTAGACCAAAAACAGACAGCCTGGATTTCATGTAGACCTGAAAGGACAACCAAACATTCAAACAGGCTCATAATTGGCGCTATGGTTAGGTTAATGCTGTCAGTTTGAGAGCTGACCTCACCTCTGTCTTTTCGTCTTAGATATTGCCCACACCAGAGGTCCTCTAGATGGCAGTCTCTACGCTCAGATAAAGAAGCGCAGAGGTCCCGGCTCTGGTTCTCTGACCAACGGCAGCAGCCCAGCGGCAGGCCTTGCAACAGATATGCCAGATCATCTCATCACTCAAGGCTCTGACTCCGCCCTCTCAGCCAATTCCATCAATTTGAACCAATCATCTATCCATCCTGACCACCAGGAGGAGCCCATTCGCCCGCAGCCCCCAACCAGACAGGAGAGGGAGGAGCTTGAACGTCTTCTCGGAGGCATTGAGGGAAACCGAGATGGAGAGCGAGAGACTGCCATCTTGGATGATGGAGATTCTTTGCCCTCTGAGAGGACTGGGACGCTGAGGCTCAATCGGTCCTGTTCCTGCCGGGATGGTTACCGGTCCCAGCGTTGTGCTGAGCCTGGCTGTGACCGCACCCTCCTCATGCCTAATGGTTACTGCCTCGATCGGGCTCCCAGCACCAATGGGCACCATGGGGCGACCCCTTCTGCCATCCCCAACCCAGCTGCTCCTCCTTCACACATGGATCTGTGCCAGCACTACTGCCCCCACTCCCACCAGTCCCTTCCACCTCCAGATCTGGTGTGGGACGGCCAGAGTGGTCCGCCACACTACCTAGACCGCTCCTGCTCGGAGGCTCCCTCATCTCGACATATCTGCCCATACCCATCACCAGACCTTACCCCTCACTCTCACAACCACCCACATCACTACCCTCCCTCTGCTGCGGGTCGCCTCTGCTGTCGAGAAGACGACTACGGTCTCTACCACCACCATCCCCACCCACACCACCCAAAGCCCTCCACCAGCCCTGCTTACCACGACATAATGCTAATGGATGGTCTGCCATCCTCTGGCTGCCCTTGCAGAGACTGTAGCATCAGGAGAGAAGATTATCACAGCCTGAGGCTGGACCGAGGTGACAGCTTCCACTGGGACAGAGAGGCGGAGCTTCAGCAGAGGGAGGTGGGGCTTAGGAGAGCCAGGGAGGCAGAGTTACCCAGAGGGTCAGAGCTCCACTGGGAGAGGGATCCTGGGCTGAGACGAGGCAGAGAGCTGTCCCTCCACTGGGAGAGAGACAGGGAGGCTGAGCTGCAGTGGGAGAGGGACAGAGAGGCTGAATATTGGCACAGGAGGGCCACCGTAGCCTCCTACGGCCCACAGGGTCACGATCTTCCAGCCTTCACATTTGACCCCTTGCCATCGGGTCACCTGGCTTATTCAGAGGCGTCAAGGTCCCACGCTAACTCTCACCTGGACCTGAAGTACAGCAGCAGCTGCGGTTACCGAACGCCCCGTCAGGTGTGCCTGCCTTACCAGCCCTCGCCATCTGAAAGCAGGGGCTATGCCTCGGGCTACCAGTCTGAGTCCACGTCCCCGCTACCTCCGGCTTCCTCCATGACGGGGCCCTGCGGCCATAGCAACGGGCCAGCAGAACATATCCATAACCACCACCATCACCATCCAGACTCACAGCAGTCATACTGCTCTGACTCACACACCGGTGAGTCATGTTCAAACAAAGACCCTCAGAATGTGTTTTCCCTCAACAACAGGAATGAGGAGTGTATACATTATCAACAACAGCATGCACTCAATCATTTGTGCTTAACTATACAGATGCCTTACAGATTACTCACAAATTGCCTCATCTCGCCACCTTTTCTTGATTTTTACTCGACGTAACAGTGAAAAAACCAATCATTGAATTTTAAATAAACATTAGCAGCAAAGTCCATGCTATGGCTAGGCCTGTCACGATTATTACATGATCAGCTGATCGGGATTATCTGAGCTGATTGCGATCATTTTGCACAATCATTAGATTCCACAATCAAGGGAATTTTAAGTGTTAGAAATGTCGCAACAAATAGAGTGTGAATTAGGTGCGTTTCAATCAGCTGGGTCAGCAAAAAAGTGTCTGCCTGAGCACGAGGCTCCAATGTCAGGAGAAAAACATGGAAAAAAGAGCTTGGCTGTCGAAAGCTCACTGCTGTTGGGCAGATTCTTTAGTTTCAGCTCATATGAGACCATATTTGACCCCTTGCCATCGGGTCAGGTTGTCATCGGATGCCATGTTGACAGAGAGGTGCCAACAACAGGTCTCTGGATTTATAGCAGAGAGTCTCCCCTATGGCTGCAGCAGTGTGTTTTACAGCTCTGAATGAATGAAACTGGGGTTAAACATTCAGTCTGTTTAAACCCAGTTTAATCAGACCAAACAGCTGATATATCATGTAATATTCTCTACATTGTTATTTATTCAACAAGCATCGCATAAATTCTTTATGGACAAAAGGAAAAAAAACACCTCAAGCATGGTTAAAACCTTTTTAGTAATATTGTGGAAGTTTTGTCAGATTTTGTTGCTTCCATCCAGCTTTTCTAATGAGATCATTTGCATACAAATGCTTGGATGGAAACATGGCCTTGTGTTTCACCATTGCAAATTAACTTTAAAATCAAGCGTCCTTCTTCATTAATTAACTGTCTTGAACGACTTTTTCATCACATTAGGTCAACCTACACAACAGTTTTAGAACAAGCTATTAAATATGTACAACAGAGCGAGAGGTTTATTTGAAGCAGGCTCATATTAGAAACAGGCCTTTATTTCTAATTCTCTCTGTTTGATAAGTATATTTGCTCATATTTTAGCCCTCTAGCGTTTCAGTGGACAAAATTCCTTAATTTCCTTACAAGACTTTTATTGTGAAACATGTACAGGACCATGTTGTGAAAAATCCAGTCACTTGCACGTTCCCATACAGTACTTCAAATGTAGCTGCTGCCATCTTGTGGCACTTGTATGTTACTACAACATACAGTTTGGCTGGGACATTAACACACATGAAATCACAATAACACTTTAGATGAGTAATCAGAACAAGGAAGTGTTGAAAACAGCATGATTTATATTGTTGAATTTATTAAATTAAAGCAATGGAAATGTATATTATGCTTAGTTGGCATGCAGATTATATAACAGGCACCAGGAGATTATTTCTGTATTAGGGGCCGACCTTTATCTGTTCATGGTGACCACGCCCCCAGCCATTATTCGAGACCCGGGTATTATTTGAGAAAATACGGTATTAGACTACTAGCAGAAAATGAACAGAAAAAGACTATTAAATTGTTAAACACAATTATTTATATGACAATTAATCATCATCATGATTGTGACCACCCTAATTATGACCCCAGCTGATAATGTGATTTGTAAATGTAATCCATTGTTCCCTTCCTGTCCAGATGGCCTTCGGAGCTCTGGTGAAAGTGTGGGCTGGAGGGATCACATTACCCACAGTTCCTTTAAGAGGGTCCACAGAGATGGCCACGCTGCATGCTCCACACCATCGGACATGTCCGGACCACCCACTCCTGTCCACACAAGCAGCCCTCTACGCACACAGGAGAGGTATTCCACATGTACTATTTTACTAAGAGGGACAGTAGTCAGGGGCGTGGATAGACATTTCAAACACCTGGGGCTGAGCCCTGAAGAGAGGAAGGGTTCTGTGTGCAAATGTTTTGGAATGAATTCATTAATTAGCCAATGGTATCATGAAGTCTCTCACCTGGATTAAATCAAACCCAGTGCATGCCTAATGTTTAACTGGTGTACCGACTCCCCATATTTTCATAGCAGCCCCAGTCTCTGTTGCAAAAGAGATTTTTATCTCAGTGAGACGCTGAATTAACATTATCTCTTATTCAAATAGCCAGGCCCTAAACACGCCCCTGACAGTAGTGTTGGTTGGAGTGCAAAAACATGAAAACGTGACACTTAATATTCCAGCTGAAACCAGCATAAATTATGGTTATTGAAGAGATTGGCTGGTCTATGCTGACAACATCTGAGCAATACTGCTACCCATTTACACCTGGTACCAATGTGATTTGTATCTGGATACATTATCTGGATAATTACAAATTAGCTAGAAGGAGCTGGCGGACTTAACAAACTTCCCAGGTCAAGGTAAGCAATGCAATGGATGGGTGTCATTGTTTTTTTGTGAGGGAAGACGTTTGACGTGTTTAGCTTGCCGGGGAAGGCGGGGTTAGGTGATTTTTCAACTTGCTGGACAGATTTTTTTCATAAGATGGCATTTACACCTGGCTGAGACCTGATCACATGCAAGCCAGACCACCTCCAGATGTGATCCAGCTGATCTGATCACATTGCTGTCTGTGTGCATTTACACCTTGAATCAATAGATATCAGATATCCAGATACAGATCACATGATACAGTAAAGTGAAAGTAGGGTGTTGATGACAACTAAAAATCACTCGATCACAAGCAGGTCTGTAACAGTAATACTCATGTTTGTGCATGTAAGCCCCAGTCCAGGAGGAAGGGAGTGTGAGATCCGGACCACAGACATCATCAGCAGTGACTACGAGGCTTCCCAGCCCCAAGACGGACACTGTCATGCTAATATTGTCGTCCAGGAATCCCCAGAAAGCCAAAGAAGCAGCACAGAGCTGCCATCCCTGCCACAGACCGCCAAAGACCCGCAGTCACACACAACCACACCTATCCAAAGAGAACCCCACAACCACTGCACTTCACCAACAGACCCGTCCCCTACCACTCCCCAACCGCAGCACTCTAGCCCAGATGCACCGTCAGTTTCGTCAACGCAGAACCCTTCTTTTGACTCTGCAACACCAACCGCATCAAACCAGGGACCCTGCCAGGTTCCTTCATCCCCTATCCATGCTTCACCTGCACCAGATACACACTCCCAACCTGGCCCTCTCACTCTCCAGACCCCCCATCCTTCAGAGGCTGCTGCTCTGCCTTCCACCATGACACAGTCAGCGTCCCAGCCTCAGTGCCAGACCCAAACCCAAGCCACCGGATTGGCAAGACCAACCCCAGCTCACGTCATAAGATCTTCTCCAACCAGGGAACCTCACCCAGACGCCCCAAAACCCATCATCACCCCTACCCCCAACACCACATCTGCCCCTGCATCTCCCTCCCCAGCTTCATCATCATCCCCCCAGCCCGCCTCCAGTAGTATGGAGGGCTCCCCAGTCTCTGATGCCCCAGTTCCTGGCTTTGCCACTTTGGGTAGGAGGTTGATGTTGAGTGGGTCTGACCCCCACCATCCAAACCACATCCAGCATCACGGACACCCACACCACCACTACCCAGGCATGGAGCAAAGTACAGCCGGACACGCTCCGGCTCTGGACACTAACAAGAGGCCCTGTTACTCCGCTCACACTCCTCAGCTCCACCCATCCTCCTACTATCCCACCATCTCCATCCCCCTTCCTCACCCCCAGCCGCCTTTGCCAGAGAAGCGCCACCCGCCGACCCAGTCAGGTTCACCCAGCGATGGAGTGGGAACTCTGAGGCCAGCCGTGGGCCATGTCCCTGCCTCCACAGCTGGCACCGCCCAGCATCAGCACCATGTCACATTCTCTCCCACCGTGGGGGAAATTGCCCCCCCTTCAGGCCAAAATGATGGAGAGGAGAATGAGAACGGGGTCAGTGTGAAGTTTGTCCAGGACAGTTCAAGGTTCTGGTACAAGCGTGGCATCTCCAGAGAGCAAGGTAGGTCTGAAAGGGTAAAGATCTTTCTTTCCTTTGATGTTCTTTTTCCTAACTTTGACAAAAAATCTTGTTTGCTATGATCGAGAACATTGTTTGGGGTTTTTTGAGAATTACAGTATATAAAATTGCTAACATGTTGGTTGTGTTTGGCTGTAGCAATCACAGCTCTGAAGGAGAGAGAGCCAGGAACCTTCCTGATCAGGGACAGTAACTCTTTCCAGGGGGCCTATGGCCTGGCCCTGAAGGTGGCTACACCTCCTCCCAATGTCAGCAACCACAGCAGCAAGGGTAAAACTGATTGTTTACGTCATTTAAATATCTAATTTTCACGTTTGTTCCTTCTGTTCAGCAAAAGCAGCACAGTCTGGCCATTCAGGCTATTTAATGTGGCATTTTACTCATTCAGAAGTCACTTTGTCCTTGGTAGACAACCATATCTGCAACTTGTTTACAGTAAATCCCTGCTGTTACAGTGAGCGACCCTCTGGAACAGCTGGTCAGACACTTCCTAATAGAAACAGGCCCTCGAGGAGTCAAGATTAAAGGATGTCAGAATGAGCCCTACTTTGGTAGGTTTTCCTGCTCCAGCTTTTCATGCACCTAAAGGAAAGATCGTTCTTTTTATCCTTATCTTGTTACCTTTAAGGAATGTAAGGGAGTTTTACTGTGATCTGTAATCCACAGGGAGTCTGTCTGCATTAGTCTACCAGCACTCCATCACACCCATGTCTTTGCCCTGCGCTCTTAAGATCCCAGAAAAAGGTTGGTACACCTTTGTTTGTTTAAGGGGCTGCAACTAATTCATATTTTCATCGATTCATCTCCCGATTATTTTCTCGATTCATCGTTTTGCCTATAAAATCTCACAAAAAAGTGAAAAATTACAATCACAATTCTTAAAGCCCAAGGCGACATTTTCAGATTGCTCGTTTGTCCAAAATGTACTACAAAGGCAGAAAAGCCTCAGAACTGAAAGGCTGGAATTAGGTAATCTTAAGCAGTTTTGCTTAAAAAAGCAATGGATTGATTGTCAAAATAGTGGATGATTGATTTCCTGATGATCTACTAATTGTTTTTGCATTACAGCAGAGATAAGTTATTGTTATAATAATCTGATATGTTACTCAAATAACAGATCGAACAAGGCATGAAATGCTCTGTTAAACCTTACAGTGATACGCGCTTTGTCTTAGGAGATGACCTTTGAAATGCACTTGTATCTAATAGAACTGATTGTGATGGTATTTATCTGTGTTGTCAGATCTCATAGGCGAGGTGCAGGAGCTTCAAGCAGTGAGTAACATCAGCACGGCTGCTGACCTGCTGAAACAAGGAGCAGGTGGGTTCTCTTCCTAAAGCACGCTGCTGTGTTTCAGATTCCACTTGAGTCACATGATTATACATAGACTTTACAGAGATGGAGTGTACAGCCTCAGGTATAGCTGTCATTTCTTACAGAAGGCTATCTGACAACTAGAGACAAAACAGATCCAATAGGATTCTCAGCATACACTGCACACATGCATCTACTAGCTCTACCAATATTAGTACAAATCTAAATATCAGCAGACAGTGTTCACATACAGCAGCTCAGAGAGAAGAGGTCTGTCCTTCAGCTCTCTCTGTCCCTCTCCCCTCAGCCTGTAACGTCCTCTACCTGAACTCCATGGAAACAGAGTCTCTGACTGGCCCCCAGGCCATCGCCAAGGCAACAGACGCTTCCTTGGGTCGTAACCCGCGTCCCACTGCCACCGTAGTCCAGTTCAAGGTGACATCGCAGGGCATCACACTAACCGACAGCCAGCGCAGGTGAGAGATTCCCCGTGGATGAATAAAGTGACAGATTTACTTTAAACTCCAGCACACACACTTTGTTCTGACGAAGACCTCATTCTGTGGTGTAATGACACAGTCACAGTCATTTCATCTAATCTAATATAAAGACTAAGTGTCCACTTGGTTACAGTCATGAACTGCTGCCAGGGAAACATGATTACCATCTAATAAAACAATGATGACGGACAGCACTGTAGCTGCATCTAAAGGGCTCATTACATTTTAGTGATGACTGATTTAGAACTTCAAAGGTCTCTTCTGTGCTATCTCACTCTCTCTGTATATTTCTACTTCTAGGCTTTTCTTCAGGAGACATTATCCAGTGAACAGCGTAACCTTCAGCAGTGTTGACCCTAAGGACAGAAAGTAGGTGTTTAAAAGACAATGAGGATCTGATTTGATTCTCGGAACTGTAGTAGGAACCGTTACTAAGCTAACATCAGCAGAAACCACAGACACATCACCACCATCAGCCATTCATTGCACCCATGATCATTCACTGCATCTGTTGCTGTGAGCCCTCGCATGAATCTGTGTGTTTTGTGAGTGCATTTGGTCAGTGCCTGTGAACGTGCATGAGCGTGCTTGTGAGATAAGTCATTATGTTGCGAGCATGCTGGTTGTGGCTGAGGCTGCAGCTGCATGGGCTCGTGTGTGTGTCTGAGTTCGGTTTCTGTCTCTCTCTCCTGGCTTTAGGTGGACTAACTCCGACAACACCGCTGTTAAGTAAGTGCTCTGTTAGTGTTTGATGACTGGGAGAAAGAAGAGTGTATGCATGTGTGTGTGTGTCAGTGATGGTAGAGCCTCTGCATGACATCAGACTGTGTAAGCCTTGGCAAATTCATTCCAGCAAACATGATTTAACAATGAAAATCAAGTCCCACATATTACATAATACGCTTGTATCATTGTAGTTAACCCTGTGGGCCGTTACAAAGACACAACATTGCCTTACTTACAAGACAAACTCAAAATATAACTTCCCTTTCGCTTCCTCTCATGCTCAGTAACTTGTCTCTTCCTTTTTCCTCACATCCTCTTTCTCTTTCTTGACCATTCCCATCAGGGTGTTTGGTTTCGTAGCCAAGAAGCCGGGCAGCTTGGCCGAGAACGTTTGCCACCTGTTTGCCGAGTTGGACCCCGAACAACCTGCGTCTGCCATCGTCAACTTCATCAACAAGGTCATGTTGTCACAGCGTCGATAGAGGGAGACAAAGAGAGGAAAGCAAACTCCAGAGCAGACAAGCAGTGACATGCAGCACATAGTACTGACATGGTTTGTATTGTACATGAACGGCCTGGTGCCAGTGCCTGTGTTTTCTGAGTTTGGGCTGTGACACTAACGCTGTCTTTGTCCATCAGCTGATGTGACAAAGATGTTCTTATTGTAAGGTGTAACGACATTTTGGAGGCAACTGAAAGTCTCAGTCCGTGATCCCTACTGATGGTTTTTCATTTGCTCCTGAACAGTCCCTGTTTTCCTAAAGGGTTGGTTGGAAATATAACACTACTTTTACATTTTATAATATAGTAAAGTATTGTTGATGAAAAAAACAAAACAAAACACAGTGCTCAAACAAAGCCATGATGTATAGTGTTACAACTCCTCCAAGGACGGGGAGGCTTCAGAGGAGACTTCCACATGTAGCAGCGCCCTGTATCATGAAGGAAGAGCAGTGGGCATAACTTCTGCTATCATCGACCTGACCCACTTTTAACCAGGCTGGATCATCACCATGGTAACCAGCAGGATCCTGACAATAGACCTATTTTATCGATCAGTACAGTCACTCTGTCAGAGATAGAAGAAACATGTTTAAAACAGGACTTTTTTGGTCACTGAATCAAATTTGTCCAAACCAAACCCGGAGCAGAGCAGAGTTTTTGAGCGTTCAACTCTCAGTAAAGAGGTTTTTTACTTTGGCTGCTTTAGTCTTCAATATTTCATGTTCTAGAGAAATAGTCTTTCAGATCGGATCGGTTCGGGTGATGTTGCATGTGATTGGTTGTAATTAAGAACTCCGCCCCTTTCCAGTGAACCATTATAGCTGGATTGGAAAACCCGAGTTAACTGAGCCGGTTAATAACCAGCTTCATGACACTGATGATCCAGGGTCACCGATGTTAGGCTCAGACTAAGCTGAACTCTCTTCATGATACAGGCCTCTGCTTCAATGATGGTTACATACAGCTTTGACCATCTTGGTCAGCCTGGTGCTGCACACAGAGCAGACTGTGGAGCGGTTACAGAGAGCAGATTTCCCGGCAACATGTTCAACATTCAGACATATTAACTGCCTTTAAAACTGCAGGTGTTTATATTTGCGTTGTTACAAAATCCCGTATTATTTGTCTTTAAGAAAGTGACCAAAGGCCTGGTGATGTAATGCAGTGTCTATGTATAGAGGTGTTCAGGTATTCATGTACAGCACATTTACAGCCACTCTTGCCTTCAACCCCACAGCAGCACCTTTATAACTTTAACACATTTAATCACAATCGTCAATCATTTCACTCACATACACTTCATAATCGGAGCGAGCGAGAGAGAGAGAGCTCTCTGATGAAAGTCAACATGAATGTGAGGTTTTTTACTTTGAGTGTGTGTGTGTGTGTATGTGTGTGAGGGGGTGGCGTGTGTGTGTGTTGAGGGTTTTTAGGTTAATGTGTTGGTATTGTTACGTCCACTTTTAAAGACATGTATGTGAAATGTGGAAAAGCTAAATGTGGAAGGACGTGTGAAAGCACACCGGTGAACTGTTTGCTGTTCATTCACAGCTTCACATCTTGTGACCAAATTCATTATGAAACGTTTTCACACACATTGAGTTAACAAAGAGAAGACACACAGCAGGGCAGCGGCCTGAAGACAGTACACGTACTTAACCAAAGACCAAGCACTCTATTAATAAGCTCTGTATCCAGCTTTATTTTTGTACTTATTGCTTCTTGTATTTTTACTCTGCATTTATTCAGTGTGTTGCCTTGTTTGGTAAAAACCTAGAAGAATACTACTTGTACCAGCGATAATATATTGTGCATCTGTTTTCTTGTTGATCTCTATATTATGTAGTAATATATTTTCACACGCAGTTACAGGACAATGTATGAGACATAAAAAAGGAAACATTTGATATTATACCATTTTGTATGCAAAAAAATGAAGACTAGAATTAAACTGAAATGATGTGGTACCTACAGAGCTTTTGGGTTGGTAGTTATTTTGTTTGATTAATCTGCCAATTATTTTCTCCATAAGACTCAGTGTACAGCGATATTACATAGAGAGGCAGCAGATCCTCACATTGTAGAAGCTGAACAGGACAGGTTAGGCATTTTTGCTTGATAAATGACTTAAACAGTACATCAGTATGGTTGCTGATTAGTTTCCTGTATATCAATCAATTGATGAATTGTTGCAGCTTTAAAAAAAAAAAAAATCTGAAACAAGTATTGGTGTTCATTATTAATTTATTCACAACTTCCTTTAATATCTTTAGAACCAAGCATGACAATATCTATACTTTATTTTTAAAAAACCCTGGAAAACTGCCCCTTTAAAAAAAGAAAAGTCTAATCACAATCCCTTTCACTTTGTCACACAGATGAAGGAAAAACAGTGTGAATCGCCCTGTTAGTATACTTCTCTCTCTCTCTCACACACACACACACACACACACACACACACACACACACACACACACACACACACACACACACACACGATGTTTAAATACTGTTTGCTCTTGCAGCTGGTGGAGAAGATACTGTGTACAGATGCTCTATAAAAAAGGTACACTGGTGGGATATAATCTATTTAAGGTTTCCTCTGTCAGCAGCTTAACCAGGAGTGTAAATGATTACAAACGTATTGACTAGGGCATATCAACACATTAGCTTCACTGATACCTGCTGATAACATTATTACTCTGTGATCCCTGTATGGACCTAAACCCTGAATCTAAAATCAGTCTGCTTGGACTGGCTGTCGTGAGAGGTGCACAGAAATAACTTCTCAATTCATTTAAAAACAGCTGGGATATGGTACATTTGTAAAGGCCATTTTCAACTTCAGTAACTGTTAAATAACAGCGAAAGCAATACGTTTAACAATGCATCCCAGTTTCAAGGTGCAAAAACGCTCACTAACACCTGTGGTCGCATTCAATCCAGACTACAACCAGCAGGCCAGCTCCTCCTCTGCCCCTCCTTTAAAGAAACACAGTGTAACAACATCTACAGTAATTCAAGCTATGCTTGCAGCAGCAGACAGACGGAGCTCTGCAGCGGAAATTAAAGCTATCAGTGACACTTCATTGTCAGCCATTCCCCTTAAATACATTGGTCCTGCTTCCAACACAGGGCCACAGTCAGCGCTCGCTGGCCACTCAGTTTTCACCACTACAACATGTATCTCATTCTGCCGTTTTAAAAGTGATTTTAGACACAATGAGTTCAGGCCATCATAAGCCCCACCAATGCAAGTAAAAACCAGAAGCGGCTGCTGTGGTCAGAGATATCCACACCTAACAACCACCACACTCACACAAAAGTGGCTGTTGCCTTTCACTCACTTGCCACGCCTGTGTTTACCAGGATCCAGTTAACAGCTACTTCATGTTTCCTGCTATGTGTCAGCTTAGAAGAAAGCACTATTTGGTATTTTGCTGCTGGTGACTTTGTCTGCAACAGAAAGCAAAATCCATCCTGGAGTGTGCACTAACATCTCCCACCTCCTCCAGAGAGGTGCTCCATCCCTTTCCAGGACTACTCCACTCACAGCAGAGGGGGGCTGGGGGCTGCAGCTGGTGAGTGGGTAGAGGACGGCTGCCTCTGTTGGTATGTGGTGTTGGATCCACAGTCTATGTAGCGATAGGCCTCGAGACTGTTCTGGGATGTTCGCACCATGTAGGAGGTTTTCACTGAGGTTCTGAAAACAGAAGACGATGCAGAAATGAAGACCAAGCTGCTGCACACAATAGATTAGCTACAGATTAGGCGCAGGATGCCACCACAGAAATTATCTCTAGACGGGCTTTCCGACAGCTCTCTGCTAGAATATTTAACAACAACCAGCACCTGCAGTAATAAGGCTTCCAGTCATTTCCAGTATGTGAAATGATGGTCATTTAGTCTAAACTACAAAGCAAGAATTACAGTTTCAGTGGCTCATGTGGTAACATAGTGTTACCTAACAGGACGCACAACAAGACTGCACAGCTGCCTCCGGACTGATAAGCAAAGGTTAGGATGCTGCCGCAGGGGACAGTAACAAAGTACAATGACTCAATACAGTTTAGAGTATTTCCATTGTATGCTACTTTATACTCATACTCCACTACATTTCACAGGGAAATATTGTACTCTTTACTCCACCACATTTATCTAAGAACTGTAGCTATTTTGCAGATTTTGCGAATATCTTTTCTTATACGAAACATATTGTCAGCTTCTAAAATGTGATGAATCATTCAGTGACAGAAATCTCCCTCCTGTCAAGTTATTTTCGTCTCAAATCGAGTCCTTAAAGTTTTATATTCTTACAGAAAGTGAAAGAAGTGTGTAGTAGGAAGATTAGAATTTTCTAAAGTCGACTTTTTCATCATTCTAGTGCTGCAGCCACGTGTCAAGACAAACAAGAATTATTCTGCAACATTATTAAGTAAGTTGATTTAAATTAAAAACAGGTTTTAGGATTCTTACTGCACAAAGGTAAATATATGTATATGGGAAAACATAATGCACAACAAGTACTGCAGTGTTACTTTTGATACTTTAAATTTACAGTATTTTGCTGCTAATCCTTCTGGACTTTTACTTTTACTTGAGTAAAGGATCTCAATACTTCTTCCACCCCTGTGATGATGAAAGTAAAAACATCACAGAAGTAACAAGACAAAAAGGACAAAGTCATAAAACTAAAATGAAGCATGTTCTCAAGGTAAAGAAATACTTACTGCATAAAAACGACAATGTTGTGGACCTTAATGCTGGGCATGGTGCAGAAGGCACTGAGAAGACACGAAACAGAACAGGGTTAGACTGACTTCTGTGTAGGCTCACGTACAAACTCTGCAGCTTTAAATATAATATATAATTACCAGTCAATGTCCTGTAAAAACATGCCACTCATTGGTGCACTCTACATACTGCCAACACAGAAAAACTCTGTGTGTTGGTTTTAAGTTAAAGAGCGCTCACTCATTATAAGAAGTACACGGTTGGATGTGTCTTCTGCTCTGAAGGGAGCTTTTCAAAGTCTGAAAAAACATCTTGGAGACTACAAATGTTTAATATAAGACAGCCTACGTTACAAACTAGAGAACATTTATTAGGCAGGGAGGGTCTACCAGAAGCTGCTATCCTGGAAATGTAAGATCCTGTGTTTTTGGAGCTTGACTCATTCTAGGGACTTAAAGTCAGGAGGATATCTCGACCTCTGCTGCTTCAGTTTGGACCATTCTTTTATTAATCTGTCGCTCTTTATGGACGTCTACTATGGACTATTCCTTTAAGCCAATGAGAATTCACTCCAAGGAAAACTCTGGAGGATTTTGTGTTTCTACGTGACACTGACAAGCTGTTTGGACAAAGTTTAGGCACAGACACTTACTAGACGTAGGGTGCACTGCTACCAATCTCCACACTGACAGTGTAGTTCACCTGCAGAAGATTGATATGTTACACAAAAAAAAAGTTCAGCGTGTTGTTATCTAGAGCTGATGAGGAAGTCACTTAGAGTCTCTACATATTTGCCTTTATCAACAGAGAGACAATGGGTTTACATACATTTGTAAAGGCTTTGCCTGAGAAGCTAACTCTTTAATTAACCCAGCTAACACTGCCAAAGTGCAATATCTATGCATCTGGCAGTGTGGAGCTGAGGAAACTCAGAACAAGGCTGCTTATATGTTATATTTCTGTTGTCAACAAATCCCATGAAAAGGATCAAACCAAAAATGTGTTGGTGCATCTCTCAATACACTCCCCTTCCCCAGTGTGTCTGTGGCTTTCAGCACAGAGGCAATTCATAAATCTTTAAAACAAATCACAGACATGTACTATCATTTTTTAAGAGGCTAAATGATTTCCTAAAACAGCGTTTAGCAAATGTTACTCTAACAGAAGTACCTTTATTACATGTACTATATTTGTCACACTAGTGAGTATTTCTGGCAGCAGACAGTGTATGTTAAATAAACTACAGTGCCCATGTTCATGGTAATTAACAGTGTGGAGGAAGAAGATCCATCAGGCTTTGGCTGCACAGAAATTACTTGTTAGCAGGACCAATTCATTGTTGGTTGTTTTTTTTTCATGGGATTTGGTGACAGTAAGAGTAATGTAGAGTAACAGCAGCCTCATTCTTTAAGCTACCAGTTTAAAGTCAGTGCTAAAAGGTGTTTAACCACACAGAGACCACATCCTGCAGCAGGCACACCTACAGCATGCTTTACAGTGATGACACGCTTGTTTGCCTTCTGAACTCTGTACCAGGAAGCTCTACAGCATCTGGACCAACCACTGATGATTTTATTATGTTATGTTTATTATGTACACAGAACAATATTAACCTTTTAGCACGAGGGTTTGTGCAGCAGAGCTGGGAGCTCGCATTCCAAACAGTCATTGTTTACAGTCCGATTAGCAATCACAGGACCAATCAGCTATCACCTGACGATGATTTGAATGCAGATAAATTTCAAAGTCCTCATCAGACGATATCTGATAGGTTCCCAGATTGCATTTCGGCCAATGCGTTCTGCCTCTTTTGCTCTCCTCACGGACTGTTTACCTGCATGCAACCAAAGCCCGCTCAAATGTGATTGGTCAATACTACTCAGAC
This sequence comes from Macquaria ambigua, assembly GCA_008360985.2. NCBI lineage: Eukaryota > Metazoa > Chordata > Actinopteri > Centrarchiformes > Percichthyidae > Macquaria > Macquaria ambigua. Next base: position 65,697 of record VMKM01002140.1, on the reverse strand, counting down.
TACAAACTGACTACAAACGTTTATAGAGATGAATCAAACAGAGACCACCTCTTGCAGCAGGCACACCTACAGCATGCTTCATGGACTCTGTACCAGGAAGCTCTACAGCATCTGGACCAACCAGTGATGATGTGTATTATATACATAAACCTGTATTTACCAAGTCAATAAAACAAATGCCTTACTTTATAATGTACAAAAACCTCATATGAATGGCATGAGTTGAATGTTGAATTGCATGTTGAACGTGTATTTTCTGTATTACCTGACTCTCACTGAGCGGCTGAATGGTGGTGGCATTGTCTAGCTGCTCAGTCCCGATCACCGTCTTCATGTAGAGGACCTGGCAGCTCACGCTCTGCACTAGCACCGAGAAGAAGTTTGGGTTGCTGAGGTTCAGCGTGTTCTGAGAAAAACAAAGTAGATGAGTATGAAACACAAAGACAAGAACTATTATGCAACATGTTTGTAACAAATAACACTCTGGTGTTGGGTGTGGTGAGTGGCAATACATTTCTCCACACACAGGAAGTGACTTGAAGCATGTATCATGAAACAGCTGTTTCCTCAATCAGAAGCTTCACAAAGGAAACAAGTCTTGCAGCGATACTGTGTTGGATTACAGGTTAAAACTAGACTAATGTACTATAACTGAGGCTAGTGAGGCAATCCTCACACAAAGAGAACATGAGTTTGTTTCTGAGACACTTCTGGTTCAGACCTTGAAACTGTTCTGTATCTCAGAAACATGCATTTCACAGTCTGAACAATGTTCAGTAGTAGCTGGAGACATCAACCCATGGCAAAGTGGTGACAGTGCAGAATATAATAATAATAATAATAATAATAATAATAATAATAGGAACATTTGCTCTGCATTTGGATTAGGGCTGCGACTAACAATTATTTTCAACATTATTATTTTCTAGATTTATCGCATCATTGTGCTGTCACAGAATTGTCTGATAATTGTGAAAAATGATAACTCCTGACAGCCCAAGGTGACTTAATCACTTCAGCTCTGGCTCCACAGCACCACAGGACTGTTGTATTAGACTGCATTAGTTTCAGCTAGTTGTACCTAATAAACTGGCAAGTGAGTGTATGTTATGGTGTAAGGAAACCTACGGTCATGTTCATTAGGACCTTCATATTGGACTTGTCGAAGCGTACAGTCACTGAGTGTATCCCATCGTCCACCACCACCACGGAGCGAGGGAAGAGGAAGAAGGCCACCAGCGAAGAAGCCAGGAGGCACAGCACAACGGACAGGACCACGTACAGCTTCCTACCACACAACACATGTAGTTCTCTTTCTAACTCCTGCACCATACACACAGACCAAAGCCTGTACACACCTGGATCAGGTTTTAAGTTTCTGAATGGCACGTAAACACCATTTGACTTTGAGTATACAGAAATAAATGGACAGTGGGCACAGAAATACAACATTTTCTGCACCAAGAAAGCCGAGACATGTTAGTAAGCTTTGGTTACTTACGTTCTTTGGGGCTGCAGCCTTTGGTCACTGTATGGGATCAATGCAACCAGTTCATTCACTTGACCTATCAGGCAAGAGACAGCAGGTCATACATATTGATTAGTGTTCCCCAATAAAATACATTTCTGGAAACATGGCAAAGCCTCTAAAATTGCACGCTGACAGTCTCTCCCTTAAAATAAAATACAACACATGCAATGCTATGTTATTAGAAAAGTTATTTTCTGCTTATTAAAGTGTCTGTTTCATCAAGTTTATACCAGTTTGAATGAAAGACCAGTCCAGGTAACATGAACAGACTCCAGACCTGTGTGCTACTTTCTGTACGAGCCATTTGCACATAATCAAACTGTAACTGCATGGACTCTCCAGAGAAACTCAAACTAAATGTTTTCAACACTTGAACTGTAAGACTTGAAATTGTATATTTAAATGTGCTCTAACTGTACTAACGTGACATACCTTTTAAACCTTGGTCTAAGATAATTTAACAGATTTTTGCCAGGCTTTTTATAGTAAAAATATTGACGCTAACGTTACATCTCTGCTGATTTTGATAGACATTTTATCGCTCGACGTGCTCACTTATTTTCACAAGTTTCTACTCACCTGAGGGTATTCTTCCAGTGCCTTGGCATGTTGGACACGTTATGCTATCCCTGCCGGTGAACTCCACGTATGGGAACTGGGCTATGTCCTCCCGTCTGCCGAGCCCATCTAAAGAGTCATTATCGGAGTCTCTGTCCTCTCCCCGCCGCCCAGAGCTCTGCCTCTCCGGGAGGAGCGACAGGCTGCTGCCGCTGAGAGACCACCGCGTCCCCATGGCGGCTGGACTGGCCTGCGGATGGTCAAACCAGAGTTTCCCACCGACTACTGCAGGTCGATGTTGGATGACAACGACCCATTCAGCCAAACAATATGTAATCAAATTGATTCAGGAGCGGCAGGTCAGCTGGGTTTGACAGACAATGCCCCAGTGTCCGCCGGTAACGTTAATAAACGGTGACCATCTCTATTAAACCAGCTGACAGAGTCAAAGTACGTCAACGTAACGTTGGCGGAGTCCAGCTTGTTCAGGGTGGAGTCCTTCAGCTAAGTTAGCTGCTCTGCTAACAGAGGTGATCAACAAGTTAGCTGTTAGCTCCCAGCGGTTGGAAACTCAGCTCGCGCCATCTATACTTCAAAATCGATTGCGCGCCTACATCGCTGTGTACGGTAAAGGCCGCGAAGGCTGTTTTAAAAAACCTTACAGGGAAAGTTTCAATTTCCTTTCCTTTGTTGAAATGCATACATCTGTCATTACTTTCTTGTTCTTTCACTACAGCACTTTAAATAATCACACAGCAAAGATACACCTCTGTGATGATTTTCATGTTTTACTGCAGCAGTTTTTAATAAATACTAAAGTCATACTCAATACACATGGTACGTTGAGCCCAAGGCCGCATTAAAGTGCCATGGGCCCTGGGGCTAAGACTTTTTCAGCGCACAGCGTGGATACTTTCATTAACTCACCGGGATTTAACTGTTAACTGCTTTAACTGCAGAGCTTTTCTGACACCGGTGAGCTGTTCTGACAGATTCACAGTTTATACGGCGACATCATGAATAGCAGCGGAACCGCGGAGTCAGAATGTATTATTGTGCTGCAGAATTACAACCGGCACCGGTAACCACGTCATCAGCTGCTGGCTACATCAGCTGCCTGTTCACTGTCATCTGTTGCATTTTCTGTGTTGCTCCTTAGCTTTCAATATTTAAACATGAAAACAAATTTTACAATACAGATAAATAATTAATAATAAATAATTAGCTTACTTTGGAGACCCCCTCAAAATTTGATTTTGCCGTCTTCGGGGGTCCTAGTTGTTAATTAGGGGGTCTGAGACCCCCGTATTTCGCACACTGGATACAGTGGCCAAAAGGTACAGGCCGGCTTACACACACATACACACAACAGTCGGGACTGAGTACCACACAAAGTCAAGCTTTTTTTTTCTCCCTGTGAATTTTTTTTCCCCCCGATCCTCGTGGGCCCTTTCACGTCGTCGGGCCCCGGGGCTTGAGCCCTGGTAAGCCCGTGCATTAAAACGGCGGTGGTTGAGCCAGTGGGCAGCGTGGAACGGCATTTTATTAACATAATAGAAAATAAAGAAAGAAAGCACATATCCAATATTTATAAAACGTTACAATTAGATGAATCAGGAGACACCTTTTATATTAAAGAAAGAGGGGAGTTGGAAGCTACTGTGATAACAGGATGAAGAATGGGAGGAAAGTCTCTTTAGTAGCCATAATATCTTAATATTCCTGCGGAGGGAGTTTGACTGGAAAGTGAAGGTTAGGTATTTTAGGAGCCCTCACGTGGCGTCCCGGTTTGTTGGAGGGTCCTCACCATCATGCTGGAGAGGCTGTGGAGGGATTGGGGGGGTCATACACAGATTTTGGGAGAATGTTAAAAGTCCTTTTAGATGTTGATTTACCTTTGAATCCACTGTATTATATGTTGGGTAGGGATCATTTGTATATCTTATGAGTATTATTGTTAATTGCAAAGAAAATGATAATTATTTCTTGGCTGCAAATTCACCCCTACAGTGGAACAATGGACTGAGACTGAGGCAGGTGTACATATTAAGAAATGACTGCAAATGAAATGTTATTTATTTGCAGCAATGGACGCCTGTAATTCTGTATGTGTCTGAATAGAAGAATACTTAAAGGAAAACCTCTCACCTCTTCCTTCTTGTTATATAATGTTGTTCCCCTCTGAAGAACTTTGACTGCTAATTGAAAATGTTGGATGAGCTTTGTTGTCAAGGAACGTTGGAGATTGTATGTGATCAATGTATTATCTTGATACTTAATAAAATTAGTTCAACAAAGGTTCAGAGTTGTATGAATTTACAGGATAACATTGTTATTGGTGAGTTCCACAGATTTTCTTGTGTAATACACTGTGCATTTAAACATGCAGCAGTCTTAAAGCTCTAAAGACATGTACTGTAGACTCAATAAACACACAAAAGACCTTCATTATCAACTGTATTTAAGATGGGTTTACAGTGAGTGCCACTTCATCAATGCTCAATCATTTATATATATATATCTTTATATTAGCAAGCACATACAGAGTGTCAATGTCTCAATCATAAGCTAGTGAACAGCATTATGGTCAACAATGACTGATGATGATCATGGTCAGAGACAGCATGACAGGAAGCAGACAGACAGTTCAAATACCTGATCGTTTTCACAAGATGGATTCCTTAATTATAGTTAGATCAACTTCAAAGCCATTTCAGACAGGAAGTAATCAACCACAAGAAGAGAAGCAGCTGATAATTACAAATTCCAAAAGGCTGAAAACAAACATGTACTTGTAAATAACCCGTGGTTTATCTGCACTATACACCAGTCGCAGAAAGGTACTATCTGCAGATGTGAGACAGGAACAGAAAGACAGAAAGGTGGTAGATGGGGGAAGAGCACAGAGAGATTCCCTTTTCAGTGAGCTTTATGTGAATGAGGAGGAACAGCGGACCTATTCAGATAGACACAGATGGACAGAGCCAGCCTTCATTATAAGGTAAGGATAACATTAAGTGCTTACTTGAGAGATTTGTCTATCCATTTTCTAACAATTTGATCTGACAGAAACAGTCAAACGGACCCTCGATCATCAAACATGAGGCTCTATTCCATCAGTTTCTATCTGTGTTTATGGTAAAGCGGCACTGTCGTGTACTGGAGTCTATGAGTCGTTGACGGACATGCTCTCCATGGCGTTGGGCAGGTTCTGGTCTCCTCCTCCCTGCTTCTTCTTCTTCCCCCCTCCTTCATGCTGTTTCTTGGCTTTCTTAGAAATCTCCTGGTCAATAGGAGCGGGCTTGACAAACTTAATGATCTCTGTCAGACCTGGAGGATAGACAAGTGGGGAGAAAAAGTATATTTAAGCCTTCAAGCAAAACAAACAAAAGGTTATTCCATATGAATGTAAGAAAAAAAAATGTAAAAACTTCCTGGAAAACAGTGAGCAAAGGAAACACCACAAGAACAGTTTAACTGATAGTTAAAGGAATAATTCAACACTTTGGGAAATACACACCAAACATGAAGCTACAGCTAGTAGACGGTTAGCTTAGCACAAAGACTGGAAACATGGAGAAATAACTAGCCTCACTCTGCCTGTTCTTTCTCAAACTGTTGTGTCTCATTTCAGTTTGTGTGTGGATGAAACAAACGTGTATAATGTGTTGATTAGTCAAATTGTTAGGAGGTGCTGGTGTGGGTGGATTTTTTAAAGTTTGGACAGAGCCCGGATAGCTGCGTCGCCCCCGCTTCCAGTCTTTATGCTAAGCTAACTGGCAGCTAGCTGTAGCTTCATATTTAGTGTACAGATATTAGAGTGGTATCCATTTTCTCATCCAACTCTTGGCAAGAAAGTGAATAAGCGCATTTCCAAAGCATATTTGTTTCTGTCTTCTGCTATGTTACCAAGTTTTTTTTTTGTCTTTTTCAAAGTAGAGACCTTCCTTTGCTCAACGGAGTTACGTTCACACTGCTAAACAAACACCTGGCACAGACAGACACCAAGGTGACAAATGGACATGCATCAAATGTGTTACAATGACTGATTCATCATTTTTAAAAATACCTCTTTTGTTATTATTTCTCCTACATGATTTCATCAGTTTTCACTATGAAGTCAAGACATCTGAAATCAACTCAAGGCTTTGCTGAATATGGGAATCAATATTATCCCAGCAGTCTTTCCAAGTATCTTCTGAGGCTACAGACGTTTCACCTTTTCAAAGATGTTCAGACTTGGTTTCACTTATAAACAAGGCAGTCTTCAGGGAACTTCTGGCTGAATGTTTGGAGGTGTTGTCATCGGACAGGTGGTTTGGAATGTGTTGGCATGATGTACTGGTATTCAATGTGCATTGTACTGTAACAATTGAACCTATTCAGACAGACAAGTAAAACATCCGACCTTGACATGGATGCCTTAGATTTATTTTTTCTTTTGATTGGGACATTTTACAGTTTACAAATCATGTCAGCGTTCTCTTACCGACCGATGTATATACACCGATTCTGACATATCTGCAATAATATCAGCTGATATATGGGCCTGGCCAATGTATCAGTCTAGCTCTAATTATTAATACCTTGTATTAGTTGAACAATTCATATTGTGCATTAGGAGCATACAGTATTATCCACTATCAGAAGCATGCAGGTTCATTTTAGTGTTGTGTACAATCTAAAAGCAGCTGGTGATGAAGCCTGAAGTTTCTGTACTGATCTTAGAGCAGCCGACAGGTGTTGTTACCTGACATGAAGCAAACTGCCTGAAACCCTCCAGGCTGCATGACAGAAAAGGCTTCTTGTTCAGTTTAGACTGAAATATTTACATGTACTCACCTTGGACTACACTTCCACCAGAATTAAGTAGTTTGTAAAACATCTTAGTCCAAAAGATTCACTGTATTTCTTCATTGACCAAAGGCTTCATAGCAGCTCTGTTATCTCTTTATATGCAGCACACAGCACAGCTTACCAGGAGGCATGAACTCCCTGAGCTTCTCTGGAACAATGATGCCTTCTTCGGTTTGGTAATTCTCTAGGATGGCACACATCACGCGTGTGGTGGCGCACATGGTTGCGTTCAACATGTGCACGTATTCTGCCTATATCACAAACAAAGAGAGGAAGTGTGTTGAGAGTCTGCAGCTTCAGAAGGGATACAAAGTGAGTGATGTTCCTGAATTAGAGCCTGGGCTGCATTATGGAACAGATCTTTGTCAAGATGCACAGCTGCGTTGGGACAGAGCGCTCACCTTGTCCATCATCTTTTTGGTCTGTCCATAGCGGATGCGGAGGCGTCTGGCCTGGTAGTCCGTGCAGTTTGAGCAGGAGACCAGCTCTCTGAAGGCACCGGAGCCGGGGAACCAGGCCTCCAGATCCAGCTTCTTACTGGCTGCATGATTTAGGGCACCTACGATGACATACAGTAGTAAGCAGTTAGCTGATATCATGGTCTGAAGCTGTCACTGCTTTAACAGCAGCTGCTGATGAAGCCCCAAGTTTCCTGTACTGATCTTAGAGCAGCCGACAGGTGTTGTTACCTGAAACCCTCCTGGCTGCTCTGAATTCACTGCAAGTCACTGCCTCAACAGAAAAGGCTGCTTGTAAACACTGGATATATTTTATTCAACAATAACCCAGGAGTGTGTTGTACTAGTAAAAGAATAATTCAATGCAATTCATTATTTTCATTATCGATCAATCTGCACATTTTTTTCCATTAATTGACTAGTTGTTAGGCATTATTCATCTATCAAACCTTCCTGATACCCAAGGTAACGTCTGCAATGTTCTCGTTTGTCCAACCAACAGTCCACAACCCAAAGACATTCAATATACCATCACTAAGGACAGAAAAGCAGCAAATCCTCACATTTGAGAAGCTAGAACTGGGAAGTTTTGGGCATTTCTGATTGACTTAAATGATTAATATATTATCAAAACAGTTGCTGATTCATTTTTTTGTAAAGTCATTTAGTTACTTAACAGCAAGTAAACGAATCAACTAGCCATTTGTAACCGCAGGAATTTCTCCAGGAACCTTTCACAGGGATCTGTTTTTGGTCGCTGGGTTGTGTTACCTTTGAATGATCCATGATCTATCTAGGTTAAGTTTGCAATACTGAATACTGCACAAGCCTCTCGACTGCTACTACTCGTGCACAGCATCCTTTCACAGCAGGATTTGGGATTTGGTTTATCAGTCACACATCAGTAAATTACAAACAATATGGTGACTGTACAAAAATTACACTTCAGTTCAAACCACACAGTTATGGCTCATACTCACTATTGTTAAGAAGTGCAGGAAACACAGACAAATGCATTAAAACTTCTGCAGTCCCCAGGGCTTAAAGAACATGCTACTATTTGATTGGAAAGGATATTATTATAGTATATATTATTAGCTACTTTCCAGCAGATTCAGAAGTGATGCAGCTACTGCACGGTGCGGGACCTACCAGAGACGATGTTTACGATGCGATAAGGAATTCCTAGTGACTGGTACAGCTCTTCTGCCGTCCCGATCATCTCATCAAACATCTCCCATGACTTGCCGTCATGAGGGGAGGCATAGACAAACTGCTCAATCTACAAGGAGGAGAGGAGCAAGGACAAGGAAATAAAACCTTTAAAACACCAAAAAAAAAAGGGTCAATCAGTTATCTCAATTCAGAAAAGCCACTTTACTTGCATGTTCATAGTCATATAGTTTTGGGATAATTTAACTAATCTAATAATTAGATAAGGGATAACAAAAAGTGGCCATTTATTTATTTGAATTTTGTCTCCCAACTGACCTTCTCAAACTGGTGCACCCTGAAGATCCCGCGGGTGTCTCTGCCATGGGAGCCCACTTCCTGTCGGAAGCAGGTGGAGAAGCCGGCGTAGCGGACAGGCAGGTCCTCTGGTTTGAGCCACTCGTCCCTCAGAAAGGCGGCAATGGGCTGCTCGGAGGTGGCGATTAGGTATTTCTCATCGATGGAGTTGTCGTCTGACTTCTCGCTGCCTTTACCAATGACCTGACGTGAACACGTACACGGGTTCAGAAGGAGGAACAACGGACAGAAATCCACTTACAGAGTTCACACGGTCAGGAAAAACCTGGAAGTCTTATTTCCAGGCCAGGGGAAGTTTTGGAATACTCTGCGGGGCATTTTGTTGCAGTAGCAGTAGGTATTGCCTACACAGCTTATTTTGGTATGCATGTACTATATACTAACACATAACATTATAATATATACTTCATATAGTCTGGCCTTTTATTTTCCTCTTTTTTTCTTGGAGTCCTTGTTTTTTTTCTTGTAAGTGTGTTATGCATATTGGAAAAACTCAAAATAAAAGATATTTAAAAAAATAATTGTCCGATCAACTGTCAAATATGATCAATTCTTGAGTTATGGCCAAAAACGTGTCTTATGAGGTCACAGTGACCTTTGACCCCCAAATTCTAATCTAATTCCCTCAAGAGATATCACGTTCACGAGAATGGGAGGGACGGACGGACAAACTGAAAACATAATGTGGCCACGGCCGGCACAATGAAACAGCTGATGAAGGCAGGAGTGTTATGCTACGTTCACGGTGCCCTGCAAAACAACAGTTATGGTAATGATAACAAAAAATGTTGGCGGTATAGCTACCATTGGTATGTTTCACCGCCAAAATCATGGATTGAGTTAAGGTTTTAACTCCAGTCAGACCCATGACAACACCTTGTTAAGTTAAACACAAGTGAACAGAAAAGGTTGTGGTAAAAGCTCAGTTCAGTAAAAGCCTCCGTACCTTGTAAAGCTCTTCGTCAAACTGGCTGAGCTGGGCTACTTCCTGCATGACCTCTTTCCTCATGAAGAAGGGTGTGTAGAGCATGGTGTAATTCTTGCTGTGGAGGATCCTTAAGGCATAATTGATCAAAGCCTGCTCCAGGAACACCAGCGGTCCCTGAACACAACAGAGAAGAGGAAAACATCTTAACAGCTGGTTTCCTGAATTGCTGGTCAGGAAGCAAAATGGCAGTCACAACTGTTTTTTGGAGGAAAAAAAGAGCTTAAAAAAGGAGAGAGACTGTTTGTCTGTTTGTTACTTGTTTATGTCCTGCTGTTGGAGGTTATATCTGAACTCACCTTCAGAAAGTAACCTCTGCTCCCAGCTACAACAGCTCCCCTCTCTCCATCAAAGCCATCAATCATGACCACCAGGTCAACATGGGAGTACTTCTTCTGGACGGTGCAGTCGCCCCAGGTACGCTCCACCTTGTTGTCTGCATCCTGTCAGGAGGAAACAACAGGAAATATTACATTAAGCTGATTAGTAGACTGACAGAAAATGAACCTGCAGCTATTTTGATAATCAGTAAAAAAAAAAGCTCTTTGGTTCCAGCTTCTAAAGTGAGGATTGGCGACTTTTCTTTCGTTTTATATCACTGGATTTGGACCTGTTGGTCGACACAAACCAAACAATTTCAAAAGATTAAGTTAATTTATGTCACACAAGCTAAAAAGAACACAGTTAAAGGAGAGGTTTGACAACAGACAACTGTTCTGTTGTCTATTCCTTTAAAATGAAATATCATTAGTATAAAGACAAAAACATCTAAATCTCTGGGAAATTGTGGATTTTTTTGTTGCATTTCAAAGTAAAAGTTCAGATTAAGTCCCACAATGAACGAATTCATCTGCGGAGTTACAGTTGCACCTACAATATCGTTTATTGCAATTATTTCTGGGACAATATATCATCCAACAACAGTAGTTATCGTGACAGGCCTACTCCCAGTAAGTGCAATATTTTAGTTTGTGTTTCTTGTACCAACAACTATCTATAATACAGTTTGTAGTAGTTAACAATGCCTTGCAAATATTTTGACATTTTAGTATGACATGTCCTGATAATTGCTTGGTCATGCGTTATCTAATCCACTTTATTGGTAAAGATCATGTCAATGTGACAATTTGTGAAATGACAATGGATTTGCAGCTTCTTATAATGCGTTATTAAATCCAAGTAATGTAATCAGCTCCTCCTTTAACCAGATCTGTCTCTATCAAACCACCAACCTCATCGTTGCTGATGGGTACAGATGGGTGCAGAAGATTGCCGATCTCCCTCAGGTACTCGAAGCGCTCCGCCTCCAGCTTTATCCTCTCACTGTCAGTTTTCTCCACGGCCTCGTCCACCAACAAACGCACCCTCTTGATCTGGGATACTGTCAGGGCCTGACACAGTAAGGAGAAGCACGGACAGAAATTAAGCATTTTGTTGGCTTTAAGTTCTATCTGTCTTTTTAGAGATTCGTTTAACAAAATGCAAAATTGCTGCCATACAGGAGGGGATAAGCGCTTAGAGCACAGACAGTTATACCGATAGTGTTTCAGCTGTTAGGGACTCCAGGTTCTGTGCTTCTTCAGGTACAGACTCATCCTCCCCAACTGGTTCCTTCCTCTACATTCACAACATAGAAAGGTGTTAAAGAATGCAACCATATGGTTCAACAATTCTTAACTCCCTCTCAGAGTCCTGATGCTTCCTTACCTTCATTTTCTCCCCAATGCTCTTGCTGCAGAGGTTCTTAGCTTTGTTGAGGTTGTCTGCAGTGAAGCGGCCTGTTAGGGGGTCAATCACAGTCAGTCAGTGCATGGGACTGTACTGTAGTGTGTGTGTGTGTGTGTGTGTGTGAGAGCTGCAGTAGCAAGGTCTTGCACCGCGGTGAAGTTAGTTTTAAGTTGGATATTGGACAGACATTCACTGCGGATCCAGCAGTGTCGTCTTACTCAGTTTGGCCCAGTGATGGCAGCAGGAGGGCGGTTAGCTCACCTCCCAGCCCTCGCGCTTGATGTAGAGACTGATTTAGGGACCATCAATAAATGACTGTTAACTGACACAAAACAGATGTGTTTTCAACAACTGTCTGTCGAATATCCAACTTAAAACCAACTTCACCGCGGTCTCTCATGCAGTCAAAAACGATGATAAAAATGTAAACAAACTACTACTACCTTTGTTACTTTAATAACAGCTGTACTGTGCTGGCAGTCATTCGCGTTAGGTGCAGAGCACTGCAGGGCGAGGTTGACTTAACGTGTTGCTGGCTGGGATTGCATCAGATTGCACGTTATTACCCGGCATCGCTAAACTAACCCAGCATTACCCAATAATTTGTATCTATCAACAAGATTATGGGAATGTATGGTTAACTAGTGCTTGGTATGTATCTATTAGACACTTGATATTAAGTAACTACCGTTAAATACGTGGAGGATAACCAAATGGCTCATTTGGATGGTGCTAGCTGCGCTAACATTAGCCCCACTGCTTGTCATTCTCTCCCTCTGTGAGATCACACCAAACTCCATTCAAATCTGGCTATTCATACTTACCTACGTTACAAACATTGTCAATTATTTTACATCTTGTTTAAATAATGTCCACTGGTAAATACGGCATGAATAAAATGCACCAAGCAGCACGGCAACTATTTCAATAACGTTAGTTAACTTTCTGTGTCGATTCGCAGTGTCGCGACTGTTCACTCAACGTTAAGCTACGTTACCTTACTGCGGTGGCGGAGTCATTTCAAGGGACAGAATAGGAGACTGGCTCCTAAAAATGCGTGAAGTCTTTGAATGTTTTAGATGGGATGAAACAGCTGGCTGTATTCGCATACTAACAATGCAAATGCCAGATTTTAATGGAGTTGGGCGTGAGCTCCTCTCCACGGACGCTACGCTAACATTAGCATCATTAGCAACCGCGCTAACGTTAGCTACTATGATTGAAACAACAGAAATAAAAAGGCGCTTACATTTTCTCCACTCTGTATCTGCGGTGACCAGTTTGTCAACGAGTGTTACATCTTTAAACCTCTTCCTCTGAGTCTCACGGACGATTTCTGGATCGCCGCCTTTGTCGGTCCGAAACAGGTCCAGATCGAGCACCATCTTTCCACGCTGCCTGACAGAGAGAGCCTGAATGAGCTCAACGATGATTCCTTCAACCGGGTTGCCAGACCTTGTTGCGCAAGTCACTAAACTATCATCACAATCTGAATTAATTAAAGTAGTTTTATAATCATGAAAGGTTCATAATTAACACACCAATCCCTCGCTTAAAAACTATTTAAAACGCCATCTAATAGATTTTATTTAGATGAAGTTGATCACCAAAACTATTTTAGATTGGAGGTTTTCCTCCACCCTGGCAACCTACCGCACCGGCAAATCCCATTCACTCAACAGAATCATACGTCATGAATGCGTCGTATATGAAATATTTGATGAGCCAAAGAAAACTTGTTTTAATCTTATTTTATTAGGTGATTAGAAGCACATAAATACAACAACTCACATTTATCCACGTATAACCTTGCATCAGTATAAAGTAAAACATGATAGGACCTGTTAATCCATTCTTGACTATATGAAATATGCACATGTATAAATAAACTATGAGCATGACTGTAAACATACATGTACACAATGTTCAGTGTGTACTTGAGGCGAACAGACTTCAATAACTCATGTGTGAGATTAATGTTTATGTACAATGCTTGTATTACAAATGTTTCATCTCATATAGTGTTTTTAACATGGCATTGCAAGAAAACAAACACAAATATCTGCTAAATACATTTGTAAGACTAAGATCACTAAGACCATCACGCACATTACTGGGTGTTCTTTTTACAAATCCTTCCTGTACACACACACGTAGCATGTTAACACATTTTAGAGGTCAAACTGTATGGTTGCTGCCATTGCAGCACAACTGAGGCAGAGGCGGTTAGTTGGTCAATTGTTTAAGGGCACATCAGAAGGATTGTAGATGTAGTCACCCTCCAGCTGTGAGCTCACAGCTCCTCCTGTCTGGCCAGATCCAGTATGGAACCACCAAGTGCATCTATCTTCAGGCCAACCTTTCTCCTACACTGGGCTGAGGACCACCATTAAGTCAGGGCATATGGATTCCTTTTTTCAGTGTTTAGTCCCCTCCCTCCACAGAGTGATACCTCTTTGCCCTCACTGCCATCCCAGCCTCGTAGATAGCCCACTGCAGAGCTGCTCCGGCAGGTAACTTAGTAAAGCCTTCCTCTGAGATGTGGTTAATCTTCAGGTAACCCCCCGGCCTGTGCAGAGCCACTCCATGGAGATGGGAGAAGAGCAGCGGTAAGTCACTTGTCAGCGTGTAGTGAGATACCAGCCTCAGCTCAGTGGGAATGTCCGTTTCCTCAGAGTACTCAAAAATGGCCGCCATATATTTGGACAGGTCCTGGCCCCTGGCTTCGGCTCGTCCCACCTCCTCTCCAACAAGTCTGACGGCTACATCAGAGCTGAAGGCGTTGAAGTCCGGCCCTCTGTCTGCCTCCTCATCTTCGTTGTCACCCTCTGGCTCTGGAGACTTGGGTCTGTGACTGAAGCCCCATGAACAGATCACCAAGATGAAGTCGCTCTCCTGGATCTGACGGCAGTGCCAGGCCATACAGCCCTCCTCAGCCACGCTCAGAGAGTCCCACAGGTCCAAGCACACCTGAGAAGAACAAAAGAGAACACTGTCACAACATTTAACCCCACCCCTATCTCACATTAAAGAAAAGAAGAAACAAAGAAACTGACAATATAATCATTAGCTTTGTAAGATGTTGCAAAACTAATCTCCAGACATTTATCCTTTTTTGTATTTCTAATTTCTTTCTGCCTGTCCAATTCGACTAAACACAACACCTGTAGCAAAATCATTAGAGCCATGAAATGTCATGTCCACTACCTGAGTGGCCATGTGCTGCTGTATGAAGGCCCCTAATTGCATAACAGCTTTGACATGAGCGGGGCCGTCATAGCTGCTGTAGCAAATCAGAAGACGAGGAGGGGTCAGCCTGTTTCTGGGCAATGGCATTGCTTCCTCCTGAGTCCCGCTCTCTTGATGCTGCCTGATAATATCTGAATGGGTGACGAAAAGAAATCTGGTTGTATTTCACACAACGCCGGCAAAGACAGACCAGAGGTACAAGAAAGGTTCTCTGTCAACAATTAATAATTATCATGATTTATTAAATTAGCTTTCATGAAATGCAAACAGTGATTACATGAAGTATTTGGTTTATCTTTGCACCTGGTTTCATGTCAAGTTTCTTCATCTGCGGCTTGGGCCTACTTCTGGTGAGAGCAGCCAGTAAGACTACAAGTAAGACTACTACAACCAGGCACAGGGGGAGCATCAGAGCCAAGGAGGGGCTGATGGAGTGTGGCGAGGCGCCTTCTGAGGATTGGGGAGGTGTGATTACATGACAATTCAGTGACAGAGCTTAAAAAAATGGTTTGACATTTTGGGAAATGCGTAATTTGCATTACTGCCAAGAGCTAAATGAGAAGATCGATACCATTAACATGTCTGTGTGCTAATTATGGAGTGGGAGCTGGGAGTAGATTAGCTTAGCTTAGCATAAAGACTGGAAGCAGGGGAAACAGCTTGCCTGGCTCTCTGAAGTTCAAGGTGTTGGTGTACTTTTGAACTTTGGAGAGAGACATTCTAGCTGTTTCCCCCTAGTCTTTATGCTAAGCTAATCACCTCCTGGCTCCAGCTCTATTATTATATAATTATTATTATATAATTAGCATGCAGACATGAGAGCGGTGTGGATCTGCTCATCTAACTCTCGACAAGAAAGCAAATAAGAATATTTCCCAGTATTTCAAAGTATTACTTAAAGGGATGACAGAGTGATGGGATTGATCACACATGTTAAATATACATAGTGTATTTATGGTCCAACAGACACTTTATATCTCCACAACAAAGAGAGGTTAGCACAGCACCTACTATGATACATTGTGATTGTGTGGATCAGCAGCAACAAAACAACCTGTCCTACCGTTTTGAATGCGCATGACCTGAACATTGAATGTTTTCCTCACTGCATCCACCTCGTTAGCTGCAATCTGTGACACAAGAAATGTTGAGCATGAAAGTTCTTTTTTGCAGGAAACAGCTGGCCGATGAGAACGGTGAGAGTGAACCAAAACAGTACAGTTGTGGACCATAAAACCAAAACAATGAGTCAAAAGAGGCTAAAAAGCTCCGTAGAGTGGAGGAAAGCCGCAGGGTCAGCTGATCATTCTCTGACATCACACTTCGTCCCTTGATCCATTGTTTCAGCCATAGATATAAAACTGTTTTATATCTATGGTTTCAGCCATATTTCATTAAGTTCCATTCTTAGGTCAAACAATGACAACTGAGCCGTCTCCATGACAACTGAGCAAACTCTATCTGCTGATGAAGTCCATAAGATGTGGTGGAAAGCTCCAGAAAAAAAGCCAGTTAAGCAGTGAGTTCAGATTATTTTGTCAAACTACAAGAAATTTTGTTTCAAGACAAAGAACATGAACAAATACAGATATATAGATTAGCACAGCCCATAATACATCTTTCTTTAGACTGGTATTTCAACTTTTATTAAACACAAGCCACCTGAGGTTTTTATTCACAGAACAATGTCTTTAGGTTGAAAACAGCTATAGTTTTTTATATTATGCTCTCTGTGTTAGGTATAGATTAGTTATAATCCACTTTTATATTACCTCACAAGTGTAGTTGGTTCCTTCTTGCAGGTCAGTAAGCTGATAGCTGTGGTGAGTTTTGTTGTTGGTGGAATTCTAAGGAAATTAAATGAATGGTTAATACACATAATTATCAAATATTTCCGTACTACAAATAATAGAAGCAAGCTATTGGCAAAACATCAAGCTGCAGAAGTTGGAACAACTCACAGGTGTTATGTCTGTGTATTTCTTTATGCCGTTTGCGTAACACTGTGAGAAGTAGCTTCTGATGCCCAGGTTCGGGGGGGCCAGGTTAAAGGTCACAATGATGGCAGTCCCTTCATGCTGGACCTCAATATGTTTGGGATACCAGTCTACAACCAGACCATAAAATACTGACATCTCATCACAAGGTGGCATTGTAGCAGACTGAGAAAGTGTTAAACATTTTCCCTCACCTTTTTTGCACTGCTCAAGACCATTCTTCTCTGCACATGCTGCAAAACCATAACGTGCACATTACTGTAAATTCACCTTTGTTTTAACAACAGTCCTACTGAAAGATATATGATGAAAAGTGCAATGTTTAGAGAGCATAATACACCGTATACCCTGCACTGCACCACTGTGTGTGTACCATACGAGATAATATCTAGCCTAGAGCTTAAAGGGGTCTTACAGCGGGTGGAGAAGATCTTGCTGTGGTAGAACCTCTCCCACTCCTCAGGCACTGGCAGAGCCATGACAGTAACAGCATACTGGGACCCAAGGGAGAGGCTGGGGAAAGGGTCCGACTTGTACACCTGCAGAATGCAGCGGCAATCATGACCTTGTTTTTTTTCACACTTTTATCTGATAAGGTGAGATAAGAGCTTTTGACATATGCTTTATTAGTGGTGGAGGAGAATGACTTTCTCATACAAGATCTCCTATATATTGTTATATATTATACTCATCCATCCATCATTAGTAGTGCATTGAAATATTGACTTTTGACTTACGTTTTTGTAGGATTTGTTTTTCTTTAAGGTTATAAGAGATATTTGCAGTTTGAATATGAGACCTGGACCTGGTTATGGTCCGATCTGCCTCCCAGAGTAGGAGAGTACCAGAGTGCTGGTACACAGCTCTTTCATATTGTGCAACTGATGCCTGATGAACATTGCATCTCTGATGAATAAGTGCTAACAGTGTGCAGGAATTTCACTTCTTCTTCTTTACTCTTATTCTGCAAAATAATTTCATTGTCTGACACATATGTCCACCAGGTGGACATGTTGTAATTTTGTAGTAGAAGAATGCTGTATAGATACAGTAAAGTTGTGTAAAAATGTATTTTAATTTACCATTACATGGATATCACTTTTTAAAGAATGTATCTCTATCTTTAATACATCCTGGAGTTTATGCATTGCAGCTGGTTTAACACTTTAACAATCTCACACTTCTTTATTCTATGATGAGCCCTCAAAGACATGCATTGACATGTAAATGAATGACTTCAATAATCTGTTGTTTTTCATGTTTATTCATTTCATAAGCATTTCTTAAAGCTGTGTTATTATTTGTTCCAATGTGTCCAATGTGTGTGTGTGTGTGTGTGTGTGTGTGTGTGTGCGCGTGCGTGTGTGTGTAGCTCTGTAAATGGGCAAAAAAGTCATAACACTGTTCCAGCCAATCAGCAACAGATTGCGTTGGTGCTTGTGCACAGGACCTCTGCCAGCTACTCTCCGTCTGCCACACCCTCGCCCACCAGGAGCGGAGCTACACCACGATAGTAATGACACGTAGATATATATCAACAATCTTTCTGCAGGATCGCTGAGCCCACCTTTACAGCTGCATTTCATGTGTGATTTACGCTCTTTTCCTGTCATTTATGTTAATTGTAGCTAAAAGGGTAAATAAATATTTTATAAGTTAAATATGCTTATTGTCATTAAGTTAAAAGGGTTAAAAAGTGGTATCCAGTAATGTGATGTTCTTTTTATAGTTGTGAGCGTATCCAGTGGTGTACGGTGTCATACGTGATACATGGTATATAAAGTCCTTCAGGATATTCTCAGAACAAAAGGCTTAATAAATAACAGACTTCCCTTGACGTGGCTTCTCTTGTAATATGTACAGCTTTTAGATGATCTTCAATGTCAAATACAGCTGTTTCCCCTAAGGACACATTTTCACTTTTTCAGGAGGATGATGTCACTGTGATCTCACCCAAAATATAGCATAATTTCACAATCACCAGGTCATAACTTGTGAGTATGCCCAGAAACTTGAAAATAATGTATCATCCCAGGGGAATGAGCGGGAAAGATTTAGGATCCACTCACTGATCAAATTATTTGACTTTTCATATAAATAATAGAAATGTATTTATATGAAAAGTATTACTTTGTTGTTTATCTAAACTCAAAAGTAGCTGTGATCATTCCTGTGAGTAAAAACTGTGAGAACTTTATGTTTGTAACAAGACTTTGTGTTAAACAGCATACTAGACAGAAAAAGAAGCATGGACCAAAGCTAGTGGGGCCCTTCTTACCCTTTGAGCATGTGAAGCCGGGAGCGAGAGGTTACGGTGGAAGAGAAAGAGCTGACAGGCAACACCAGACCCTCCCAAAGCCTGGAGGGACACCTGAAAGCCTCGCAGGAAGGCGATCCCTGCAGCAAACACAAAAGGACAGATTGAAGTCAGTGTCACCGCCTCAACTGCAAGCCTTTCAATAATAATTCGCTGTCACCTGAAGTAAACCTTGTTTATGTCAAACCCTGATATGAGAAAATATTTGGGGGAGGTAACTCCTGTCTGACATGATGAATGACTTTCAAAATGGGCTAGTCATACAAAACTGTATGACTTCCACTCACTTTAAAGACATGCTATGTGTCCTGAACAACTGCACACAGAAATTGGCTTTAAGCTTTGAGCAGAACACAACAAAACTTGTGCAGTCTTGTTTTTAATCATGCTAGAAATATTGCCAAAATACGATCTATTTTCTCTTTTAAATACACATCCAGGCTATTGCAACAGCCTCTTCACCTGCCAAAAACCCATTTATCAGCTCCAGACTGTACAGAGAAGGGACCACATCATGCCTGTTTTAGCTTCCTTACATTGGCTCCCAGTATGTTTTAGTATAGATGTTAAGATTTTACTGTTGGCTTTAAAGATCTCCATGGCCTCTCTCTATCCTACATATCTGACCTCTTAGTCTCATTCACTTTTAAATCTTTTCTACTTTTATCGGAGAGATTTTCCTGACTGCACTTTTGCTGGTTTTATCTGTTTTATTTGCTATTATTTTCGGAAAATGTTTATGATCTGCTTGTTGTGAAGGTGTTGCCTTGTGTGAAGCACTTTGTAACATGGATTTAGAAAAGTGCTCTGTAAATAAAGATTATTATTAATATTCTTATTAAAATATAGGACGAGAGATATTTAGAGTACTTAGCTGTCAATCCGTATCAACGAACCATAGTAACTGGGCTTCCAGGAGACAACAATGGTGTCATATTCGGGGTTTGGCTCATGTACAAACTCAATCTTCACATCATTTGGTGCTTGGACGTAGTGCTGACAGATTGTAGGGTCTCCTTCTCCTAGCAACTCAAAACACGGCCATGGAATACAACCTGAGGAGAAATAACAAGGATACATGTCAACGTGTTTCAGACATTCTTAGTACATTAGGATTTCTAACAGAGCACAAGTCAGCATCCAATACATTTCTAGATATCTACTGTGAAAGGAAAGAGGATGTTTTAGCAACACTGGTCTACAGACATGCTAACGGCTCTGTGAGGCTCTACTTGCTAATGTTAGCATGCTAACATGTTGATGTTTAGTTGGTAAGATTTACCTAGCTCATTTAACCATTCATTTACATTTACTTATGCTGTGTCTCAATTCGCGTACTTCCATACTTACACTTAATATTTTCAGTGCTTAAGTGCGTTCACACTGACAAGTATGGCAAAATGCAGTGCACTGTGAGTAGCCGGAGGGTATACTCATAACGGTCAGAAAGTTGAGTGTGGAACGCTGCACACTTCAACGGTCGCGGACCACCATCGTATGAAAATGGCGGCCGTGGTTGCGATTGTTACGACTGAAAGTAAAAGTAAGTAAGTAAAATGTTGGCGTTAATGCTCCGCCCGGTTGCAATCCACCATTAAAAAGAAGAAGAAGCGTCAAAGGTTGTGATCGTCATTTCAGGAAAGCGCACAACAGTAGTATTCGATTTGAGACAACACTACCCTGTCAAAATTAACACACTACACAAGAAAGTACATAGTGTACACAGTGTACTGAATGTAAGTGTACTAACGAAAGTATCCGAATTGAGACACAGCACTAGTGTTAGCATGCTAAGCAATTAGGACTTTCACGGAGGTGCTGTTCTTGTCCTGTGTGAAACCAAAAGTCAATGTTCACTTATTTTAACTTAGTCACTTAACTTACTAATTTAACTTGCGTAAAGTTTAAGTTAGGTAACTAACGTAGTTATTTGAACCCAATCTTTTCCTAGATCTAACCAAACGGCGACCGCTTCACAGCGTTAACCACGTGATGTTATTGTTACCATGACGACGAAGGTCCGGTACGCCTCGTTTAGGTTGGAGGACTTGCTGCTTCAGGTTGACATTTGACAAATATTTGAAGAGTTTCTTTTTTTTTTCATCTGTTGTTAGATGTAATAATACATGGCTTAATATAATTAGCTTGTTTTTATAACCTCAGTGATGACAACTGGTTGTACCCTTTCTGTTTGCTCTCCTCATATGAATTGCAAACAATGTGACATCTGCTCATTACAAAGTGTAGCTTCAAGTTAAGGACATGCAGGATGGAGACTTTGAGGGTTCAAGTTGCCACCAATTTAAAGAGCAGTCAGTGCTTTAACGCAGTTTCTCAGGGGAATTAGTCCACAGCCATGCAGACCTTTGCAGGTAGGTTGTGAGCTCCAGTGCAGCCTGTCTGAATAAGACTTACTTCCCAACGCTCCGATAGAGTTAAAACCCAGAGCCCTCTTGACATCAGCTCTGGTTATTCTGCAGTATTCACACCCAGGTCCTCCCTGCAGAGGAATAAGCAATAATGAATTCAGACTTAGCACTTTCAACTGCATTTTCATCCATGCATACTGAATGTTGTTTGCAAACTGTTTCACGTCAGGTGAACAACTGCATAAATAAAGGTAAACTCATTTAAAAATGCATGAAACTGCAATATAGAAAGGACAATAAAAATAATACTGCAATGGAGGCACAAAAACATACATGCACACAGTCGTACACACCAACAAAAACAGATGACATTTTTGTTAACCTGAACTTAAACATGACATTGGTTCATGACATTGGTTCATGGTGGAAACAATTCCAGGACTCTGTACATTCCCTGTTCAGCTGCCAAGAGTGAGGAGGACTGGGTCAGAGGCAAGAATGTGAAAGAACACTTTGCTCACCCAAGTGGGAAATTAGGAGTAATAGCAGCAAAGACGCCAAGTCACCTGAACCAGTTGAAACAAATATCCTACATAGTAAAGGTATCAATCATCTGTTTGGAATCCTATTGCGTGCGTCAAACTGTTTTTATGTGGAAACTATACTTCTAACAGAGAAAACATTACAGCTCAAGAAGTACACACATATATAGTGCTGCCTTGTCCTACAGGTTTAGAGACTGTAACTAGACTAACAGGTGGAGAAAATGAGAGAGGAAGAAATACTGCGTCGGCCTCAGGCATGAGATAGGTGTGTGTGTGTGTGTGTGTGTGTGTGTGTGGTTCACACAAAGGCATTAAACTGTCAGGTTAGGTAATGGCCGTCAGAAAGTCTTTGTAGCCTAAATACTTACTTGCACGCAAGCTGATGACAGAACAAAATCAACATGCTTAGCATGCACGGCACAAATGTGAAGTCTTAAACAGACACGCTCACAATGTAAGTAACTTTTCAATACACATACTGATGACTGCGTCTGCAGAGTCGTTTGGTTCAGCCAAAGTGAATCTAGTCACGTATGTATTTGTACATATGTATTCTGTTCCTCCTGTTTGAATCTGATTCTGAAATACTGAAAATGACAAAAAGAGTATTTAAATAATTCTGACATTTCATGCAGAAGTGAAGCAGCGCCAGGCTACAACATTATCAACAGTGTTTTCAGCAAAGAAGAAATGTTTTTCTTCTGCTCTCCCTTCAGATGACCCCTCAGATTTTTCTTGTGACCCCTTAAGGGGACCTGACCCTCAGGCCAGGAACCACTGCTTTAGGTTATGACTGGGTCAACCAAAGAGTGTTTTTTTTCCTCTGTTTTATTTTAATACATTTTCAGTCAAGTAGAATTTTCTAGTAATTCACACAAAAAAACAAAAATCAGAAGAACTTGAAAAAAAGTGTCTGTTAATGGTCAGATTTATCTCGAGACCCCTTGGGGGTCCCAAATTGCAGGTTGGGAACCACTGATCTAGGACAGTGCACTCAAATATGATGATACTTATAACTGCATCATATGTATTATGATGTACTTTATATGTCAATATATACAATTATCTTTCAGGTTTCTAGATACAAAATTTGTGTGGCCACTTTCCAGAGCTGCTGGTTAGAGAGAGGGAAGAATCTGATGAAAGTATTTAGGTTGGTGTTTTTGGAATTATGACATACTTGATAAAAATAAACCCTATGTATGGTCATGTGTATTGCACAGGGCACTGTGTAACAGTATAAAGAACTCAATCAGAATCTAATGTCTGTACAGTTTGAGAAATGTTTACCCATCTACATTAGAAAGTTGTCTATTAAACGTCTGTTGTCGGAGCAGAAGTGCCTCCCAGCTGCTCGGCTGTCCTCAACAGCAGCTGGAGGGGAAGCAGCATGTTTAGTAGCAGAGCACACCTCACCAGAAGTCTATTCGAGGTCAGCTGTAATGCGTAGTCCGACTACATAGAAATCCTCCTGGATTACAAACCCCAAAATGAGACGAGGAAATTAATGCAGATATAACGTAGACGTACAGAAGACGAGCCTGCTTATATGTCAACACAGCAGTATAGAACTCACACAAAGCAGGACTTGTGTAAATGTACAGCAGGTTGGAAATCCAGCTTACCTGCTTTATACAGTCCAGACTGCAGTATTGAGAAGTGATGGCAGCAGCTGTGACATCATCCTGAGCCCAGAGTGGCTGACCAAGTGCCAAGAGCTGGTACAAAACAAGAGCTGCCTTCCACATGCTGCTACAGCCACTATGATATTGTCTAACTGTGAGCACCAGACCTCACACACACACTCTCTCTCACACACTCACACTCACACACACACACACACACACACACACTCACTAGACTGAACGGCTTAAAGAAGCCACCACTCAGTATGAAAAGAGAAATCGGATGTAAAGTGTCCTCAATGGTGCGTGAGAGTGAGAGCAGGAACTTGGGCGGAAGCAGAAAGACCATGAGGGGAGTGGTGTCTTTAGGCTATGGGTGGAGGTGCAGCCAGCTACCTCACCGTACACACTTTAACAGTCCCGCTGCCAAACTAGTTCATTTTGTGGTGTAACAAGATGCTGAACACATGGCATGCTTGGCTCTCTAACACAATTTACGGTTAGTAGCCAGAGCCAAAAACACATCCAGGTGCATCCAGGTGTTTCAAATGCATTCATCAAAACGTCTGTTTTCAGTCCAATTTTATTAAGCACAGATGCTACAACGTGTTTATGAGCTATATACATATGAACGAGGGGTTGTTTTCAAAGGAAACATTGTATTGGCAATTCAAATACATTTGGGAAATGTATATATATTGAATGTATATTCAAAACCCAAGTAAAATCATGAATCAATAGTTTATCAAATCTTGATAAAGCACTGATGAAATATGTTATAATAGAGTAAAACAACAAAACGTTTGCATGAAGGACTCCAGAGACTGGAGATGACGGCTGTTTCACCGGATCTGAAAAACAAACACAAAACCACAAAGTTACTCCATGAGGATGAAAAACATCATGTCCAACCTAAACAATAAATCAAACTATTTGATTAACGTGTTAATGTTCCTTTTTCATCCCACCCTTCAGCCTCTTTTGGAAATAATGGGGTCCACTGAGCTGTACAGTTCTAAATGATCTCAGCTCTGTTGTTATGATTTAGCTGTAGAAAACAGTCTATACTGCCAGGCATGCGGATGGACCGATGGTATGTCCTAGCGTGCCCATGCAAGAAAAAGCTGGCAGCTCCACCACACTGAGGAGGACTGTTTTCACTGAACAATCATACAGACAGAGTGGCAATATGCCGCAACACACAGCCGTTTATCCAGTTTCACCAAGGAATCATTAAGTTCATACCTACAATACTTTTAGGATAGATGTGTTTGGAGCATGAACACAAGTTATGAGCGAACATTTATTTCAGTGTAACACTACATGTAACAAATATGTTCTCATAGTTACAATCTGACACTACAAAGCTGTAGAAATCTTTACAATATCACCCTTTAAAAATTACAAGACCAATTTATACCACAAATCAGCCTGATATTATGTGTTAACAACCGGCTCCAGATCTTTGGAACTTGGGCCTCATGCAGGAACCACTCGTGTGACATTCGTGAACTTTCTCTCCGGTACGAACAACATTTGCGAGTGGTCTCGGGGCTCCTTTTGCACCAGGCTACGAACGATGTTGCTTTACTAGTGTTTTGGTGCTTGGTTTGAAAGTGACTGGGTTAATTCTCATATGTACCAGTAGAGGTGGGCGAAATGGACAAAATCATGATTGTGATTATCTCCGCATTAAAACAATAACAAAATGTTGAACCTGTCAATGAGCACAACAGCAGACCTATTAGAATAGCTGAAAAATCAGAGATGTGGGCAACGATTAAAAGGTTGGGAACGGACTATAAACCCTCACCATTAACAGAAAACTGGGCCTGCTTCCTGCTGCCATTGAAAGACACAAATGCTAAATTGCCTGCTACAGCTTTAATCCTGTAGTAATTGATTTTACACAAGCTGTGAACACAAAATCAACACGTGTTAGCAAACAGTTGCCTATTTACACATCCAGCAGACATTAGCATGCATGTGCAGTGGTGTTTCTGTCTGATGGATCCAGTATTCCAGTATTCCCTCTCTGTTAGCTCTGGTCTCCACCTACTCCTGAGGGAAATATCTATGTTAACCAGCTAGCTGCTAACTGTGTCTGCCTGCTGTTTGCTGCTGATTATCAGAGCTTTTGGCTGAAAACATCTGCCTGCTTCTGGAAACAAAGCTGATGAGAGCCGTAAGACAGAACCAAAACAATGAGCTGAAAGATCCTAAAACTCCAAATTCTCTGTGGGAGTGACTCCTTTCACCACCAGTTGGATATTTTTGATCCGTTGATTATATAAAAATATTGATTACAGCTAGCCGCTTTAACAAATGTTACGACAGTATTTACTATATTACTAGAAACTGCTTTAAAGCTTTACTGCCCAGCCCCATGGTAAATGACAACATGGCTGCTGTTTCTCCTCTCTGCCTCTCGGCCTGGTGCTCCAGCTGGACTTACTGCTGTCTTAACAAACACTTAATCTGGGTGGCCTCAAGCTTTCAAGTTTCACTCCAACAGAGAAGCACGACGGTGAGGTTACACTGAGGTCAGAAGCTTAAATTCCAGAAAACTCAGAAGAACTGACGACGCCTGTTGGAAGAGCAGCTACACACTTCACACAAGTCCAGTTGCCTTTGTCTGGCTACTAAATGTGCACACAACATTGTCAATCTGTGAAAAACTAGTTATCAATTTACTATGGAATTCTATTTACTATAGCAAATACACGTCAGGTGTTTTACGTGTTTGAAAGATCAGATTTAAGATATCAGATGAAACTTGAATGATCCCTGAGGGGAAACGGAGTAATTTACTACTAAATGAAGCATGTTGACATTTAGCAAAATGATTCCCACCGTATATTTGTCCCATTTCTTTTCAGGATCGTATGGCTCCCAGCGACTAGCAGGGAAGATGTGCTTGTTCTTCTCGTACCAGCTCCTCAGCACCACTTTACCTGCATGA
The DNA here is from genome assembly GCA_008360985.2 of Macquaria ambigua. Taxonomy (NCBI): domain Eukaryota; kingdom Metazoa; phylum Chordata; class Actinopteri; order Centrarchiformes; family Percichthyidae; genus Macquaria; species Macquaria ambigua. The sequence continues at coordinate 38,986 of VMKM01002140.1, read as the reverse complement.
GACTTTAGGCAGAAGAGCACAACTGGGTTACCTTTGACATGGCTTTTAAATGCAGGCACTGTCCAAGTCAGACTCATCACAACAGGTGGGCCCCAGGAGGCTGTGCCCACCCAAATAAAGGTGACTCTCGCTTAATGGGCAGTGTATTGCGGTGTGCTGAATCACCTGGTTTAAGGTGAGACAACTCAGACTGACTGTGTGTCAATGTTAAAGACTGGGTTAGTTTGGCTATATGATCAATGCTGATCGATATTAGGTCCTATATATTTCATTAAGGCGGTTAGAAGCTGTCACTTAATCATAATTAAGTTTGATATATGGTGCAGCACAGTGATGACTTTGATGGAAAATGCAATTTGATGTTATTCTTGGATAAATAGTCTAATGTTACTGTCAGTCCTCCACTGACGTACTACGGAGTTTCATTGAGCTGCAGGTACAGTGTTCTTCTTTAGTTACCTTTATAGTCAGATCAGTAACTGTTGTTATATGAATATGGACAATAGAAATCAATTTAGCAAGAAGATTACAGCAGCCGAGCATGAAATTTGAAAGAAGTAGCCAACTTCATCACTTGATTTCAGAATTACATCCAACAATGCCATTGAAAATTGAAAAACATAGAAATATTGTTTAAGGAGCGGCAGTAGCGTAGGGACTTGGCTTGGGAACTGAAGGGTGGCCGCTTCAAGTCCAGCACGGATCACGGAACGGAGTGTGGACTGGTAGATGGAGAGGTGCCAGTTCACCTCCTGGGCATTGCCGATGTGCCCTTGAGCGAGGCACCGAACCCCTAACTGCTCGGGGCGCCATCCTATGAGGCAGCCCCCTCGCTCTGGCATCTCTCCATACATGAATTAATTAATGTGCGTAAAATAACAACAGAGGGAAGAAGTTTAATTTCCCCTAGAGGGATTCATAATTAATTCTTCTAAATAATGAACGCAGAAAACAATCAGCCTGTCTTCGTACTGACTGATTTATAGACAATCTATTGAGGATCTATTGGTCATTTCAGTTTCTTTTAGCATTAAGGTTGACACTGGTTCAGACCAACCAAAATGTTCTGTTCATTTTCTCTCACAATCTCTCTCAAAAAAAAAGAAGAAATCCTCACCTCATCTTTCTCTACTGTGGCGTCGTTCACCAGTCGAATATCATCGTGGACGTCAAAGCTGAAAAGAGGACCTGTGGGAAAAAGGTCAACGGAGTGAAAAGGAAGCAAACACAACTCCATGTTGTTCTATATATTGTTCAGAAACAACTACTTGTGGTTATTGTATATCAGTGGGCTGAAGGCTCTTGCTGTTCACTCACCAGATTTGCCTCTGGCTTTGGTCACAATGAAGTCGTAAAAACTGTGGTGCTGAATGAAAAGGAGGGAAAGAATGATGAAATTCAATGAGTGAAAAAGTGCCACAGCTGCTGGACACGGCACCATACACACTAGGTTTAGATCATTGTTTTTGGGGTTTGGTGATAACGCTCTACAGCACCCTCTGATTGTGGATGGTAAGCAGAGAACACAACCTGCTTAATACCAACATCATACATGACCTCCTAAAACACACCTGATGTAAAATTGGTACCCCTGTCATGCTGGACTTCCAAACCCACTCTAGAGAAGAATTGGAGCACAGACTCCACAATAGGCTTAGTCTTTATACTCTGCAAAGCCACAGCTTTAGGAAATCCATTATAGTCAGTAAATATTTTTTTGTTTCTGGTAGGGGACCTACACAATCAATCAACACAGGTGAAAACAGCTCTTCCATGACAGGAGTGGGACATATCGAAGCGACTGGGATATTTTGATTCTGCTTACCAACAACCTGACATGACCTGCAGTATGCCACCAAATCTCAGTGCATTTTCAGCCAATAGAAATGTCTCCTGATCCTCTGCTGTGTTTTTGCTTATGCCCAAATGGCCTGCCCAGTTTCGTGGGCCAGGCGCATCCCCTCCTGCCTAAAACTAGTCGGTAGTACAATCTGTGCAACTACAGATCAATACTCATCTGCCGGACGGTCAGGTGGCCGCCATTTTCACATTAAAACATCACCTTACAGAAAGAATCCCTCTGATACTTCCTTTCTCCAGAAGACACAGCAGTTTCTCTTGAAGGTGCCACAGAAGGGTCCTTATGCTGCTCCACTATCAGAACCTGAAAACTGGCTGCATTCTCCGAGCCCTGTTAACTTTGCAAAGAATGTGTCTGCAAACTCGACTGATGGCTATAATCAGCATAGGCTACACAGTGTGACTGCGGAGCCTTAAAAAGTATTAAATAGTCTTACCGTAAATTCTGTTTGAGAAGGTCACTAAAAGCGCAAAATGCCTGTACATTTAATCGTTGGCAAAATCAACAAGAGTTGAACTGGAATGCCTAGGTCTTTTAGGTTTTTGCTATTTGTGTTCGCAAACTTTGTCCCCTGGTGACCACCGTAGAGTCTGTCTGGATGCGACGACATGAAGGAGCTATCCAGTTAGCTAACCTGCAAACAGTTTCGGTGGGTTTACTTTCTACCTCATTTGAACCCTTTCTCCGATGCTTCCATTTAGCCGTTTGCTGCATCCATGCAGCACTCTATATGCGGCCCAGACCACCTCCAAATGTGGTCTGAGTGAACTGATCTTAATGCATCCTCAATGCATCTTGGGTGCATTCACACCTGTACTTAGAGCTGTCTACTTGTGATCAGATCACCCAAGACGCATGTTAACGCCAGGTGTTGAGTCTGCTGTGACACTTGAACGTTAAATGAAGTTAAACAAACCGAAGTGAAAGTAAAAGTCGAGCTGTGGTTTTCATGGGTGTGTCAGTAAAACAAACAGGACTTACATGTGGGATTATCAGATCCTCTTTGATGTACATCAGCTGCTCTACTCCAGCAGACCTGCGCAGAGAATAAATTGAGTCCAATAACAATTCATTTCAACATTATGTTAAGGTCCAATCACTTCCAGGTGGTCATCAGTATAAGACAGAAAACTGAGAACTGAAAACTTTTTCAGATTTAAAGCCTCTTTGTGTGGTATTTGAATATTTCTGATATTGGCAATCCCTGGCAGTATCAAAGAAGACACCGTGGCAGACAACAATGCTTAATATTATCATTGCAGTGATTCAAATTGGAGGAGATGAGAAGGAAGACAAAGTGTGTGTCTGTAGCGGAGTGATTTCTATTTTATGTGTCTAACCGCATCTCAGGGTCCAAAAGATCTGTGACATCTTAAAGTGGACATTTTAGGCGAGATTATTTTGTTACACTCACTGTTCCCAAGGTCAAGAATAATCATCAATACTTCATACATTTGAAATTACTCTCTTCTGTTTATACCTGGTATGGCAGGTGATGTTTCCTCTCCTGCAACTGCACTTCACCTACTCATCATCTTCAGTTTGGCACTGAGTCTTTTACTCGAGTCTAGCCAATGGGGGGTGGGGATGTGTCTCCTGTGATCTCTGTCGAGGCTATTCGCCACTAAGCGATGTCCTCTATAGAGTTCGTGGGCCATGAGTAAGGTAAGATGCTAATGTAAAAGGGGGGGCTGTGGTAGAAATGATTACTTTTAGGTACAATGTGTGTGTTTCTGCAGTGTCATGGTTAACTGACCCTGTCCTTTCCCTTATAATACAGGCATTATATGCCCCCGTATATGACCCCGCACAAATTGCAACAGAAACTCTTTCAATGGTTCTTGTCTCATAAATATGTCATCTATAACATATTCAACGTCATATCCAACAATTTCCCATTGCCGCCCATGTTAAAAAAATGTATTTATGCATGTCTTCTTGTCTGATGTCTACACAAAGGGTTCAGTTCTGTCCACAATCACCCAGAAACTGTGTTTTACATGAGACATGGAGTTGGATGCAGTACAGGGCATGTGCAAAAGGAAATTCTTAACCCTTAGATGCATAAGTGGGTCAAAATGACCCGGTGGGTTTGTTTTCTTGCAATATATTTGTAATGAAACGTTTTTCATTCATCATTTCATATTCCAGGTATTCCTCAAAAAAAACTTGTTTTTGATATCAGACCCTTTACACAGAAGCTAGTGCTAGCAGATGCCATCTAGGCGCTCCACACACCTGTCCTTCCAGGAGTCCCAGTGTGTGCACTCACATCCTCTTCATCCATGCAATAGCTGGGTGTGACACTACCTCCTGCCTTTATGGCACTGGGAAAGGAGCTCCCCTCAAGAAATTCACAACCAGCGGAGACTTCGGTAAGCAACTTCAAAGGAATTCATCTCAGGCTGCATGTGATGACGATGAAGATGAAGTGATATTTAAATAATTTTGTTTTAAATTTATGTTAATCAGTGCCAACATTTATATGGATTAGTGCCAATTTGTTGCCTTGTATACAAGTATACTAATATAGTGATGTTGCTTTGAAATATTATTTTAGGAAGCAAAAAAGTGGTACCAGGTTAAGAAACACCTTTGAAAAACACTTTCCACCACTTTGATCTCTTAGGACTTTTTTAAATGTTATAGAGGAGACTTTTATGAGTAAACATTTGTCAGATTTTCTGTTGCAATCTGTCTGAGGTTCACCCCTTTCTTTAATACAACATGCCCGTACTATTACTTTACCAAGCATGTGAGGAGGTTCAGACTGTGTGTCTAATCAGAAGGGTTATAAGACGTTGTGTCTCAGTTTGTTGACGCAGGCTGGAGACAAACAGTGACAATGAGTGTACTCATTCATTCATTAATAGTGACAGTGTATGTGTGGTGGAGACTCCATTCCTCTTCAGCGTCTCACCTGAGCTCACTGAAGTCCTTTCTGAGGACCTCCAGGGCCCTCTGCAGAAAGTTCTGGATGGTATTTCCCTTCTTCATCTGCAGGAGAAATACACACAAAGACATAATGAAGACATGGAGAGTAACCAGTACGTTCAATATATTGTTTGACCAAGGGAATGATGGGAATGTGTACTGTTATTTCCCCATAAATATCCCCTGTTATCAATACTCTTCAGAGTTTGTGTTAATTACACTTTCTGTAGCTTTTTAGAAACTGAAAACAGTGAAGCGGTATTGCAGCTCATCATGACCTTGACAGTTTTACGATGTCCAGAGCCATCCCAGTAGCTGAATGTAATCTCGATCTCCTCACCTGAAGACAAAGATAGACACCATTATTTGGATTGAGAGTAAGTGTGAGTGTATGTGCATGTGTTTGTACGTATAGCAGTGAAAAGACAAAAAAGTGAAGACTTCTCCAAAGCTGAGACATTTGTCAAAAATGGGACATTGTGGACAGAATGTCTGCTTGTGATTAGAGTTAAAAGATACGTGGATACATACTCAATTTAAGTAATAACAGAGAATGTGTGTGTGTGTGTGTATTTCTGACACTCACTCTTAATCTTCTCCTGTTTGAGCTCCCATTCCTGCCTGAGTTCCTCTCGGAGACGATTCTCCTCCTCCTGAAAACAAGAAGCAGACAAAATCAATACAGTGAAAACGTAAAGGTGATTTGCAGCCTGCTGGAAGATGCACGGAGAACCCTGTTTCAAGTGTACATGGTTAGTCAGGTATTTACTAATTACTTCTTGCCCCAATTATTGTTTGGTTTGTGTGTTTTTCTGCAGCTTGCCGGGTAAAACAGAGCTTCAAATCTGTACTGTTCAATTTGCAATGTGATGACATGCAGCTAAACACATCTATGGAGTTACCTGTAAAATAGAAATTAAAATATTTCCAGAATCGCAACAATCTATGTCATCTCACAGTAAATAAATGAGAACCAGGTAGGATGTTTTCCCTCTGAAGAAAAAAAAAAAAAACCAAGCCTCCAACAAGTATCATTTACATTCACCTCACCTCTCGGTCTCGATCAGGAAGGAAACTTGTGTCCACGTCTGGATTTTTCCCCAGTTTCTTCTTCTTAACTGGAGCATCTATGAGACAAAGTCAAACATCTATAAGACAAAGTTCCTAATTAACATGTTATATCTTGTTTGTTTAATCCGTACACAACAAAAGTGTAAAAACGACCCTGGTTCCAGTCTTTATGCTAAGTTAAGCTAACTTTCTCCTGGCTGTAGCCTGATATTTAAGGTACAGACATGAGAGTGGTATCAATCTTCTCATCTGACTCTCCGCAACAAAGCAAATAAGTGCATTACACAAAATGCCAAACTATTCCTTTAAGATCCAAGTAGGTCCTTAAAATACTCATACAGTCACAATAGACTAAATATATATAGTGTACAGTGAACAGTATGACAGAGTCATTATCACACATGACTACAATAAATAAATAAGCAGCAAAATTGGTAAAATAAAAGAAAGAAAAATATTGAGAAAGCAACTAATTCTACAATGAAAGCAACTTTTTAGAAGGAAGAAATCATCAAACTCAAACTTCTCTATTCATACAATAAATGCATTTGAGAGGCGACTTTGACGCAGCAACAACTCATCGCATGTAACAAGGACACGCGTTTTGTTTGACTAGACTCAAATTTTTAATCCCTGCAAGACCCTGTTTGAATATTTCATTGATTCACTAATGAAGCTATGGCTTGGAGCAAATCAGAGTGACAGATTTGATCCGTCTGAGAATTATACACGAAACACAGATCAAATGAAAAATGACGGAGGAGGTACAGTACACAGCTGAAACTGATTCTCAGCACCCTGTTTAGTTTGTGCATTAACATTCTTAACATCAATACTCACAATCCTGCTCTTCCTCTTCATTTTCCTCTTCATCTTCTCCCTCGTCTTCAGGATTAAATGATAAACTGGCTATTTTCCTCTTCTGCTCCTCCTTTCTCTTCTTCTCTTTCTGCTTCTCAAGCTTGCTGCAAACAGATAAGCACTGTGTTTAAGTTAGAAAGCACAGCACACTCACCTGGAGATGTCAATGATGGACCCGATTCTGAATCTGTGAGCTCATGTGAGGGAATGTCTCCACCTGCTGGTGTAGCTAGTAACTGCACCTCACATATGTGGATTTTTTTCTACAGATCTGCTGCCACTAATTCGACATATACGTATATACAGTATAACAGGCTTTCCACCAGGAGCAGGGATCTGCTCCCATTCAGCCACCAGAGCATTAGTGAGGTCCAACCCTGATGTTGGGCGATAAGGTCTGTAGCACAGTTGGTGCCCCAGTTCATCCCAAAGGTGTTGGATGGGGTTGAGTTCAGGACTCTGCGCAGGCCAGTCAAGTTCCTCCACACAACATCCATAAAGAGATGGGAAACCATCTCTTTATGGCGCTGCTTTGTGCACGAGGGAATAGTGATGTTGAAACAGGAAAGGGTCAAAAACAAACTGTTGCCACAAAGTTGGAAGCACATTACTGTCTAAAACAGTGGTTCACAAGTTTTTTTTACTTGTGACCATTCATCACAGTGATTATGGTTGGCTAGGATATGGTTGTGAGCTTCCACAGACTGATTTTTACTTGTTGGAATGTTTTTATTTTTTAGGGCCTGAAGTGATGGCACTTCACAAAAAGCAAACATTAGAAAAAAGTCCAATAAATAAATCATATTTTTTGTCTTTTATTATCTGGTGACCCCTCAGATATATCTTGCAATACCATTGCATGTTGTAGCATTAAGTCTTCCCTTAAAGGGGCCTAGCCCAAACCATGAGAAAAGACCCCAGACCAAATGCACAGCCCCGTCCACATCATTCTGGCTATATAATAAATCTCTCTAAGAGATCCTCTGCAACATTTGTGTTGTATTATTTTGTTTTGTCTCATGTATTTTGAATTGTTGGCAGCAACAATCAATGTTTTGTCTCTGCTCCCAGAAATCAATTCATGTGCACCTGAGAATTTACTTTCATGAAAGGTGTTTAGAACAGCTTGAACCAAACAGCTGAGCAGCTGAGCAGTGCAGAGCCATGTGCTCTATATCAGCAACCAAAACTACAGTGTGACAGTGAGCCAGAATATAACTCACAGCTGGAGTTCCTTGGACTGCTCCTTCTTGGCCAGCTGTTTCTCTCTCTCCTTCACCAGCGCCTCCTGTTTGGCCTTCATATCATTCAGTGTCACCAGACCTAATCAAGAGATCAAAACCAGCAAGTCAAACAAGAATCACATGGATGTGTTCCCACATGATGTTATCAAATATATTAAATTCACAAGCCCCTATACATTGATGTTTTCAGTTTCCACAATAACACTGCATTCTTTGGGTGCAGATGTGTAAAGTGTCAGCATTCCAGCTGTCAGCTCAGCTGTGATCCTTTACTGACATATAGCCATGTAATATATTATTATATATTACCATATGTTGTCACATGTTCAACACTCTGGGTCACATTCTGCCAGTCTAGGCATTTCTCATTCGCGTAAAAGTGTCAGGTTGTAGTGTTACACGAGGGTTCATGTGCAACAACATAGAGACTTACCAACTGTGCTGGACTTCAGCTCTGCCTCTACAGCATCATAGTGAGCTGAGAATTTCTTATCAATGTTGGACTTGACCATGTTGTCCTGCGACAAACAGACACAGGAGAGACCAGACATCCAGAGGAGTTTGGTTATTTTGCCATTTCTTTCAAGCACTTTAAGTGACAGGGTACCTACAGGAGACTGTACAGTGATATTAATGTTATAGGTTTTATTTCACAAAGAGGTTAACATTATGTCATTATCCTCAACTCGGCTAAAATGTTATGTACATAGAATTTCTAAAACACAGTAATGACGACTGTAGCGGCGACCCCTTCACTGACCCTTCAGGTCGCTGGCACCTGAGGCCCTAAACACTTTTACGGCTAATTATTTTCACAAAAGACAAAAATTAGCTCTCAGTAATACCTCGTGACTGATGAACACGTTATAATTTAGAGTAAAAAGTTCCAAACCTCTGCAATCTTCTGCTTCAGCTGTTCGAGCTGCTCTCTTTCTTTTTCTCTCTTCTTCATCAGCTGCATGGCTCTGCCGGCCTCACTGGCGGCTCCTTTGTACTGCGCCATGTTGCTTTCTTTGTTTTCGTCGCTTGTTTATAAGACACGGGCAGCAGAAAGAGTTCAAGTTAAGTTAAAATACAGATAATATATAGAGTTTTCCAGAACTGTGAAGGGAGACCTCCCAGCCTACCACAACAAGAAAAATGGCGACGACGAAGTGCATGCTGGGTAGTTAGGTCGTATATATGATGCCTTCAGCTACCTCAGGAAACCTCGGAATTACGAAGCCACACAGCAACGACCGAACAAAGACCGAGAAAAAATACAGTGTATTGATGTAAAATTGAGAAAGAAGAAAACTGGGAAATAACTATAACTAAAAATGGCTACTCCAGCATTTAATGATTGATTGATTCAACTTTATTGTAGACTCATCTCTTGGTGCAAAAGTCTGTAAATAAAAACAAATGCTCAAGGAATTTTTGACATTTATTTTTATTGATAGCTTGATACAATTTTCTCAGAATTACATCTGAAGTCAGTGTAAAATGAACTGCAATAACAATACTACTACTACTACTACTACTACTACTACTACTACTAATAATAATAATAATAATAATAATAGTAATAATAATTGTATGACTTGGATTTACATGTAGAAAACAAGAAAACATATCAAATTATATTAACATTACCAGGTTGCAGAACTATGCCCTCCCATATCCCACTGTCTTCCATCAACAAATAAGTAGATTATTGTCCAACTTTAAAATTAGGCCTTCCCTTATGTCAGACATTTGAAAGATAATGACAAAATGCAAACAAGAACAATAAAAATGTTTTTTAAATAGCTTCTCTGCTTTTCAAAAGTGTTCCCATATTGATCATTGTATTAAAGTCATACATTCATTATTTTTATATTATTGTCAAACTCAAAGACGTAGCTCACATGGAACAGAACAGTCAAGTATTAAAAGAAGTTCAGATAGCAACTGCAGAAGACCACTTACATTTATACTTCGCCCGCATTCATCACATGTTTCCAAAGAGCGATTGTTTACCTTTAATATTGTAAGTAATTAAAAGTTCTTTAATCCAATTAATGGACTTCGGTCTACTGGTCTTCTTCCAGAGAGTGAGATAACTCTTTTTGCAAGCAGTAAACAAGGATCTGAGGCAGCAACATCTTTCACGTGTATGATGTTCGTCAGGGTGTAAACCTAGAATCAAAAGCTTAGTGTCAGATGTTAAGTAGGAGGTGGCAATGGGATGTTCTGAAACAAATGCAGCCCTGCAAAAAGAAGCCATACAACATTTTTAAATGAAACACATACTGTACAGTATAGTCATTCTGTATCAGTGCTCTTAGCAAAATTGTTTCCACTCTTTGAAAGTCTTAACAGCTGATTAAAAGACTTTTAATGAACTTGCATGTATCAGATATGATATACAATGTACGTGAAACAGGTGCTGCGAGGTGAAATACTGTAGTTGTAACTCATTTCCTTGTTAAGACATCAGCATAGCAGATCCACAACAGGGACAGCAACAGTAGAAATGATGAATCATGTCTATCTTAATCCTGTAGCAGAGACAGAGACCCTGGCAGAGAGACTGGGCAGGAGAGCCCCACAGAGAGCGCTAATCTAAGATGTCAATGAGATCATTTCAACCGCTTAATCACAATGTCCCTCAGAGCTGATTTGGCATATGAGAACTCACACACACACACACACACACACACACACACACAGACAGTGTTTGACACTGACTTAGAGCAGAAGAAGTGCTAATGTGGTACAGTGCGTCTTATTCTGTGTGTGTGTGTATGTGTGTGTGTGTGTGTGTGTCTCTTGCCTCCGTCAGTTAGTTTTTATATGTCTCTCCTGCCTCTCACTCTGCTCTCTTTTCCATTTCTCTCCATCTCTTCCTCCTGCAGTCTTCAGCATTGTTTTTTTTTTTTTGCTAAAGCTGGAAATATCGACACTGTTTCCCTTCTTTTTCCTTTTCTATCAGAAGGCCAGTCCAGCTGCTTATTTTCTGTGTGAGCTAACACTGCATGCTGTTATAAAATACTGACTTACTGCATAACAGTCAAGATGTGAAATTATCTCTTGCTTAAAACCTGTGTTTTGTATTGTCAGAGCACGTTGTTAATAAGCTACCATCAAATCAACAAACAGTAAGTGATATTTGGTTCATGGTTAAAATATTCCCAGTCTAGGGATGCAGGCTGTTTGTATGCAGATTACCAGACATTTAAATATATTAATTTTCTTATATGTTCTTTTTCTAAAAATAATCATTCTTTTGGCACTGACTCTGCAGTTTTAAGGCTATAGTCCCAACAAGATCGCCATAAAATCCATTCCCAAAGAATAAGCTGTCAGTCTTAACATTCCCTAAACCAGAGTTTCCCAACCTTTTTGGCTTATGACCCTTTAAAACTAAGCTATGTCTATTTCTGACCTCTTGGCCTTGTCCCAGGTTGCGTTGCATGTTTATGAGTTGCAGTGCTCTGGTGCTCTTAGGGACACAGTGAATGAGTGCGTACTGAGTGAATATTGCATTATGTCACTATTACAGTTTTAGGAGCAGAAAAGCCCCATAGTAGGTGTGACAGCTGCCCCACATGGCCCCTTGTAGATGTGCCCCTGGAATATTATGCAGTTTAAATACACTGGCAACCCCGTAATCATTCATCACTTTATCTTTATTGTATTCATATTTTTTTTACCACATATACAATTGGACACAGTAAATTTAGTGACATCATCAAACAGTGATCCAGAATAACAGGGTGTTTTAATATGTTTCGAATACTGAAACACGACAGGGGGAGATGCCATATATAACAACATTTCAAATGCTTTTGGAGTCAAAGAAATTGTACACCTCGCTGCAAAAATCCTGAAACACACATTTGAATGGGACCTGTGGATGGTGCTAGATATAGTCAGGGGGCCAAAACGTGTGCATGAATGAGACAAGAGTTTCGATTGTGGCTCCAAAATGTCGCTGTTGCATTCACAGTTTAAACTAGAGGAAGTCACTGAATCCTCTCTGATATGGGGACCATCTTGGCTCTTGAGGCTAGGGCACAGTTTCCAGTTGAAGAGTAAGTCAACCAAAGCCCTGAGTGAGAAACTCTTTCTTATTCTTTCGAAGCCAAACCTGAGTTAGCCCGTCTCTAACTCTGCAAAAGCCCTGAGTTTTAGCCTGTGTATCAGGCCATGTATCACATATGAAGGGGAATGTGTTTTCCGTCTGTGTGTGTGTGTGTGAGTGTGTGTGTGTGTGTGTGCTAACGGTGCATGCTGCTAGCTGCTATAAAGTATTGACATCACTGCTAACATCCATGGAGCCCCAATATTAAATAAATAATTATGAAACAAATAATCACATGAATATGTTGTGTAAAATATATGAATGAAATAATAATATGTGAAATAATTTAAGAAATAATTAAAAGTAAATTCGTTATTATGAAATGTTATTTCATCAACTTCTGTTTCAAAATGCCTTTTTTCAAAAGTCTGTCTTTGTTCCATAATAGCATTTTTCCCAATAACACTTTCGCTTTTGATTTCATACTGTCACTTATCATGACAGAGGTGCTATCACCGCCCTCTCACCTTTCAGCCAATCACACGTCCCTGTGATAGCGAGAGCAACAACACAAAGTAATTTTGAATCAATTATCTAGCTGCTTCTGTAAAGAAACACAGAACACAGACACAGAAGCTAACATCTCCTGTTATCTACTTAGCTTAACAAGGCTGCATGAAAAAGGGCAATTTGAAATAAAAATGTCTATAATTAATAATATCCAATAAAATTCAAGGATGTAATAACATTTCATAATAAAAATAAGAAGAGTTTTAACAATTTCTTCAATGATTTCACTAAATGTTGGTTCATTTATACATTTTACGCAGTTTATTCATATGATTCTTCATTTCATAATGTCTTATCTAATATTGAACAGTTTCGGGTTCCATGAACACTGTCTTAGATCAAATGATGGTAAACATAATATGCAGAGTTCAAACCTATCAGGTCTTTTCAAGTGAAATAGGTGAAGAGTAAAATATGTGAAGGCACTCAGGCCCCAGATCAGTTTTCTTTTTTTAAATAAAGCAAACATGATAAGGATGAGCTGATCTCAGACCTGCCACTAGGGGGCATCTTAAGTCTTTTGTTGTTGTTGTTGTATCATGGCAACCACTTTAAAATGACAGTCTGGTGATTTCACTGGTGATGTCACATCCCTGATTCTTCAAAAATTGTAAAAGCCTGAAGAACAAAAACAGACCAGAACATAAAAAGACCAAAACCAGCTGGAAAACAGACACACTGGACGCACAGTAACACGGCACCGACACTAGTGGCACTATGAGACGGCAGAGACGCAAATATTATACACGTGTCAAAAAAATAAATCAAGATCTTCACCAAATGTATCATCGGCATCAGCATAAGCATCACCATCAAACAATAAATCAATAATTCCAGTCTTCCTTTCCTCTCTCTTAGTCCACCGGTCTGAAAAGGGCCCGTCCTCTGAGGCCGAAACCTACTTTCTTGGCGGCAGGGGCAGCTTGAGGAAGAGAGGAGGAGGAGGAGGAGGGAGCGGCAGCAGCAGGGGCGGCGAGGGTGGGCTGCTGCACAGGAGGCTGGCGAGACAGGAGCTCCTTGAACACCGAATTCATCTGACGACTGATCACATCCTGAGAGAGCAAGAGGAAGAGGAGCAAACGGCGAGGGAGAGAGACAGAGACATGGAAGGTAATGAAATGAAATGTAGTCTCAGTGAAGCCTGACCCTGATAACACCTCCCACTGCACAAGGGACCATTGATCTACAGGTATAAAAGTATATTACAATTGTTTTGGCTCAATTTTCATAACCCAATTTCAGTATGCAAAACTCTGAATGCAAAGAGCTAAGCTGACTTGCTAAACACCAAATGCTGTCCTTCATAATAAGTGCAAAACACATCATCACATGATGTGTTGATCACATGACATCAGTCCTCAGAATTCACAGACCTCTTATTAGCACAAGTTTCAGTGCTTTTTACTATGTGTACAGATCACTGAACTAATGCAAAATGTGCACAAACAGTGTTTTTACTTTAACAACATTACCCTGCTGAGTATAATTGCAATGTAATTGCTTACTACTTCATCATGACTGCTCTACAGCTCAAATGTAAGGCAGTGGTATCTGTGTAAATTAAGTTATATGCTTTCCAGCATCACAATACAGTATTACTGTAGCTTACTCACATTTGGACGATTAAACGAAAACAACAACATCTAAGGTATTGTAGAATAAATTGTATTACCTAATAATTTTTTTCCCCTAATATTGTAAGTCTCTGCTTTTCTGTGTGACATTAAGCTCTGTGCTGAGACAAACTATTTTACATTGATTAACAGATCCCTGTGAGTGAAACCTGTTGTTGTATTGTGAGGAGCCCAGGCCAAACCTGTGAGGAGTCACACATTAACTATCACGGGAAGCCAACTTGTTCAGTTAAGTACAATCACAATCATCATTTTGATTTGTATGAATATAGGATTTAGTACAGTGTAAAGTCAGACTTCATCTTGTATTTACATAATACAGCATATACAATAAATAAAATGAAAGTTTTCGAAAGTCATTCTTACTCTTTATCATTTCAAATATTGACTTCTACATTTTTTCCACATTTGTATTTATCGAATCTTGAGGAAATCTGAAACTTTTACACTTCCCCCACAGGCTTGTACAATTCCTGCGTCTGGCCCCTGGACTCTTGTACGCCTCAGCCTGTGTCTGTTGTGGTGTTGTAGTTGGAACTTGTGCTCATCATAAACTTTCTTTTTTTTCCATCAATCTACAGTCCAGTGCTTGTGTCTGAGCCCAGCCCAAAGGCCCTCAGGGGTTTACCATAAAGAAGCACCCTGCTGTTATACCTCTCACAGAGTTTGAAGCATTGAATGGATCGCTGTGTGTTACCGTCTCATTAACAAAGTCGTTTTGTGGAATGATGGACTTGTTATGGAAGAAGCCACGTGACATTTCTCTCGGTTTATCTACCACGTATCAAGCATTTTCTTGAGATTTCTTATTCTTGTTTTGTTATTATGAACATTTAAAATTGCTGGACTTAAAAAAGCCCAGCAACTGTAGTCTTGGCAGTGTTCAAACTTGCCCTCCTGGCACCCACAATCATGCCTTTTCCTGAATCTGTTAGATCACATTTTAAGCCCAATCTTAAATATTTTTACAAATGCGTATACATTTGTTTTGCATGTGTCTTTTTATATAGCAACACCAATACAAAGAAGAAGGGAGATTTCTGCAGAGGCGAGGCTATATTCTTCTGGTCACTGAGTATAAATGTTCTGTGCAACATGTTAGACATTTAGCTCAGCTGCTGTCGGTGGAAAACTGTCTACACAAATCATTTACAGAAAAAAATAGTCCTCATTCAGTCATAAAGTGCCATCGCTGTATTCATTGCATTTATTGACTCATTTGGGCTTACATAATAATAATTCAGGTGTGATATGTCAGCCTGAGTCCTCTGTCTTTTTTATTTTGTAAAAATAAGATGAACTGCTAACCTTGTCGACTGCTGTTCTGTCTGCCTGACCAAACTGAGGTCTTTCTGCAGGTCTTAAGCCACCCTGTCTCACAGTGTCCAAAGTGTGTCTTCGCTCCTGAGACCTAAAAGACAAAAGGTAACAGAGGTAAGACAAAACATAACAAAATATAGATAGAGATAACTGAAAGATAAAGATAGGTGATGATTGTACAGGACTATTTGTAAGGGTGCCTTTAATTAGCTGGTATGTAAGGTATGTGATTACCATTAACAAATAAATTAATTTTAAAGCTGCAATAGCTGAACACAACCCACAACCCCTATTATCAACTTGTAAAGTTGATGTGGTTACTGACTATGCCGTTTGCAGTTTAAACAGTCGGACAGTGAGGTAAGTGGAGCCATACTTAAAAAAACTGTCTAGCTTAGCCAATGAATGTAAGTTAAATATTCACTCTCCTTTTTGCTCAGTTATGGTCTTCACCAACTCCGGAGAGAAATATGCTGCTCTTTAGCTGCAAAATGCCTCACTATGTTCACCAGCTAGTCGCTAACTTTGTCTGTCTGCTGTTTTGTGCTTTGGACAGTGGCTTTTAGAGCTTCTTCACTGAAAACGACACAGATGAGAGCGGTGAGAGGGAAACAAAAGAGTAAAGTTGCGGGCAGTAAAACCAAAGCAACGAGCTGAAAGACACTAAACAGCTACATAGAGCAGAACTGCAGAGTGAGGTGATAACTGTCTGTGGGTTTGTCATTACTAAGAACCCTTTTTACATATACGTAGTCATATAATCCATTGTTAATATAAAAATATTGATTGTTGCAGCTTTAAAGTACTGTATGTTCATGGTAATGTCGCGCGTTGTTTCTGTTATTTCCCCTTATGCTGAATGTTTCTACATGAATAATATTTATCCCTTGTATCTCAAGAGGCTATAAACCTCTATGTATTTGAGTGATGAGTCAAGCACAGACTATTTTCATACATCATACAGCACATGCATACAGTATGCACCGTGTCAGCCTTACACTGGCAGGTGTCGTGTGGCGGGGGAGGTTGGCGGTTTTCGACTGGGGCTCCCCTCATTTCCTCTCTGTCTCCCAGGCAACGAAGCACTGTCGCTGTTCACCCGCATCCTGTCACGATGTACACAGAAACTTTGTAACTTTGTGCTGTGCGCTTTCATGTGCGAGAGTTCGTACGTGTATGTAACTGTGTGCAATAATGTGACAGTGAGTATATCTATTGGTACATGTGTTTGTTGGTGTGAATGCATTCATATATTGCAGTGTACATTCAAGTATGTGTGTGTATGTGTGTGTGTGTACCGAGTTGTGTTCTCCGTCTGTGGATCTTCGGCTGTCAGGCTTCCAGTGCTGCCTCCTCCTCCTTCCTCTCTTTTTCCTCGCTCTGATCTGATGGAGGAGAAGAAGAGAGAGATATATTAGGCATATATTTCACTACAGAAAGTACAACCAGTACAAGTTTAAATATGGGACAAAGGTTGAGTGACAAAAGAATAGAGAAGCAGAAGCAGGAGTGAAATTAAGTGTGACCAGATTTTATATGGAATCTTTTCTAAACAAGATGAAGCAGAAACGACGACTGGGTGGACAAAATAATGAAAACTCCTACCATATAACACAATGCAACGCAACAACTCAAGAATACAACCTTTGTGAAACTTGTGACAATTTTTGTCGAGCCTATGCCGATGTTAACTTTTATACCTGGTCAGGATCTCTCTTGGCCAAGACGGATCAAATATACAGTAAGTAACTTGAAGTCCAATGTTTATTAGTGTCTGGCAAATGTAGGTAGTGTTAGCCCAGGTGGTTTGTACAAAAAGTGATTGAATAGTGCAACAAACACAAGATATAAGCACAGTTCAACCCCTCTCTGGCCTACTCTGTTATCCCCACATGCATCAAAAAGGCACAGCAGCGCCTTTATCACCTCAGACAGCTGCGGAAATTCAGGATGTCCGCACAGATACTCAAAACATTCTACACCTTCACTGAGGAGAGTATATTGTCAGGGAACATCACTGTCTGATAAGGCAGCCGCACCCAGCAGGACCGCAAGGCCCTGCAGAGAGTGGTACGGTCGGCTGAACGTACAACGGGGGGTGCTCTCCCCAGCCTACAAGACATTTACACCAAGGACCAAGGCCAGTAGAATCATAATGGATTCCAGCCATTCTGAACAGTGACTGCGGTCTGATGCCGCATTCATAGGGCCAGAACTTTTCTCAGGCCATCCAAGTCCTGAATGAGGACACCTAGGACTCCTGATAGACTACTTACCTCCACCCTTTCCCTGTGTCCCTTAATATTTGCACCTTATTTAACATTGCATATTTAATATTTCAATTTCATATTTTATTTTGAATATTTGGTATTTTATTACGACAAGCACAGTTCTGGAGGGGGCAACAAAGCATTTCAATGTAGAGATATATTGAGTGTGTGACAAATAAAAACGTGAAACTTGGACAGAGCCAGGCTAGCTAGCTGTTTCGCCCTGCTCCCAGTCTTTATGCTAAGCTAAGCTAACCATCTCCCTGCACTAGCTTCATATTTAACAGGCAGATGTGAGAATGATAACAATCTTCTCATCTAACTTTATGCAAGAAAGCAAATAAGTATATTTCCCAAAATGTAGAACTATTCTTATAATGTAAATTTAGGATTGTTAGCATACGGGCCTAACAAAAAAATCAACCAACTCTGATTGTGTGATGAAGATGAAGTGAAGTATTTATATGTGATCGCATTTTATTAAATGGGCATAACAAAAATGGAAATTAATAATTCTTGCAGTTCTTGGTTCTTGCAAACAAATCTTGCCAGTCCTTACAGCACCCCAGGGTGCCTTGGCGCTCAAAAAACTAATTTAGTTTCAATTGTTCTGTATTGTAAGAAGTCTGGCACCCAAGAAACAATACTTGACTCAAGAGGAGGCAAACACAGCAAATCAATAGGAGCTAAGGCTCAAATTAAATTTACTGTCTCAAACTGGGATAGAGTCCTCCAAGATCCATTTCAAGATCTACTTCTGTAATCAAGGAAGATCATCTTGGCAATGGTTCTGCATGTGGCAGCACTGGTTGCCTGAATGGTTGTGAAGTATCAATGTCACTCACCCTTCCAGCACGCTGATGTACTTGTGGGGGATGAGACCCTTAACCCCTCCCACTTCGCCTCTCCACCAATCACAAGAGGCCTTGCTGTGAAGGATGAGAAGCTCTCCCTGCTTGAAGGACAGCTCTGCTGTAGATCTTGCCACATAGTCGAACATAGCCACCGCCTCCCACTCTGTACACACATGCGTACACACAGTTACAATCAACTCAGGCACACTTTTTAAAAATCTAATCCCAAATCCTTATGATTCATGTATGCTTATCAGTCATAATTTGGTTATTCAGTGGTTTTGTTATATACAGTAAATGGTTATTCAACATGTAAGTGTGGTTTGGTTTGTGGTACATTCATATGAAGTATAGTGAGTAATGCATAACCAATGTCTAATGGAAGCCTGTCTCTGGTGTGTTTGTGTGTGTGTGTGTACTGTATATACTCACCGTCCTCAATAGGCAAATGCTCAGTCTCTCCGTCTCCCTCCTCTGTGATTGGTTCACTGCAGGCAAGCAGAAAAATGAAAGTCGGTGGTCATGCATAGTTCTTCTTCTGTTTGACACAGCACAACTGTCATACCACAGACTTTTCAATTCCTCACTTCACTTATGCAATTTCATACTGCTGAGATTTCTCCAATCACGCTAAAACCTCAGATTTCTACAGAAAACAAGGAACCAAATCCCTGATAATGCTCTGTCAAATGTCAAAAAGTATATTATATAAATATTCATGAAGAAAACAGAATTCCCCCCGATTTTGTGGTGTTAGAGGTTTCCATGGACACTGTTGATAGGCTGGAGGCTTGTGTTCGATCTTACTGAGCAATCAGCTTAATAGTATTAAGCAGTTTTTACACAAAGAATTGTGAGCTGCACAGAAATGCCTTTGGCATGGCATGAAATTCTGTTTCAAGAGGATGAGCCATGAAAAAGGGGCTTACGGGGAAGAACAGGGAACTCTAACATGACAAACAAATCTCTGTTGCCCAGTCATTTAAGGACAAGGACAGAAATAAGTGAAGATGACACTATGTTTAAAGATAAATAATAGCCAGTTGGATCACATATTCAAGTTAGATTAATTCAACCAGATTTGACCAAATGCAAAGTCCATTTTCGTACCGAGCACCGAAACTGACTAAATGTAGTAAATAGTTATTAGACAAGTCAAAAATATATCTAAATGCATCAATTAAAATTATACATAGTTAAATAATTACAGTGGAGTGTATAAAGAATTAAAAAGCTTCATACTTTTCCTTTTATTTCCTCCATTTTGTCAGTCAAGGAGGTGAAGCACAGAACATTAAACAGAAGGAGTGGTCCATCCTGCTAGCTGGATGAATGTGGAACCTGAGTGTCAACCTGGACCAAAAGCTGGAATTCCCACTTGAGATCACTACAACTTCCCACAGACATGGTCTAAAAATGAGCCTAGGACCGTGATCATGGCCGAGCTCACTGACCCATGGGAGGAGGAAATGGAGGCAGCATTTGAGAGGAAGAAAAAGTACAGAGAGCTGGCTGTGTGCACAGAAGCAGGGTGGAAGGCATCAATCTACCCTGTGGAAGTAGGCTGCAGAGGCTTCACTGGAAAATTCATTCAACACTTCCTGAAGGCTCTTGGAATCACTGGGTCCAAGCAGAAGGCGGCTCTCAGACAAATGACTGAGGAGGCAGGGAGCTTCTGGCTTTGGCTCAGAAGAAAAGACGCAAAGTGGGGAAAACAAGGATCTTAGGGTCAGCTGCAGGGACCTGCTGCAGCTGCCCTACCACCTCGAGGCGGTGAGATGAAAGGGGCGAAACATCAGTGAAGGGTGGCCTGATGGCACCGCCGGAGGCGCGACAGGCAGCAATGCCTAGCAGGTAGCGAATACCTGTGCTTCCATCTTTAACCTCCAATCAGTTGGTAAAAAAACAAAAAGCTTTTCATTGTTTTGTTCCTTGCCACTATCAGTTGATAAAATAAATTAAAATGTTAAAAATAGCTTTAGCTAGCTAACATTGTTAGCGTCAGCTTAGTAGCATTTTATCTAGCAAGCTAATGCTAAGAATTGTAGATAATATTACTACATCTTGTTCGTTTCGGGGCTCCATATTTTCAGACTTACATTTGAAACAATTATATATTGATATTAACAGCATTTCATCACAACTAATACCACACTTATATCAATGACTGCTCATCTCTCACCAGTACTCCTGCTCCAGAGTCATGTGCTTCTCATAGACGGGGCCCGGGAGTTCTGATTGGCTGGGGAAGATGATGTCATGGTGGATGATCATGGTTTTGACAATATCATTGACCTGTGGCTGCTTAGCGACAGCGTCATCAGAATCCGGCCCCCTCAGCAGGCTTGGACCGAAGCAAACGGCCAGGTTGTAGGGCTGCATCATGTTCTCATCACTGTACTGAGACACACTGGGAACACACACACACACTGAATTGTTATTTTTGGCATGCATGTTAAGTTTTATGAGCACAGCAGATATTTCAAGTATTAGAATATCCCACGCTGGGTTACGTTGTAACTTACTGATTGAGGAAAGCAAAAAGGTAACGCATCACGACAAGGAGAGGCCGTGGGAAGGTGGAGACAATCACTTTAATCTGGGTAGCTTTCTCTGTCACCCCCTCGATTTCTGCTCATGACAGAAAGGAAAGAGAAAAGGAGCAAGATGACAAGGTGAGCAAAAGCAAAGATTCAACTATCATAAAAAGTTGTATGTGTTACGGTTACAGGTTTTCCATGCCTGCAGCAGTTAGAAACTGTGTCGGATGCACAAATCACCCAAAATTCGGACTTAAAGAAATGTTGTGACAAGTACTGGGTTGATTTATTAGGCCACTGATGTGAAATCTAAGTATTTATGGGGAGTAAACAACCTGCAGACAGGTTCACAACCTTGGTTAGCTGTGCAAATTGTGACTCAGAGTTTCTGTTTTGGAAAACAGAACTGGGTTCATGCCTACAGGAATAACAAGACACAGTGAGATAGATAACAACAGAGAACAAACTAGACAGTGACATGCACCAGTAATAGTTGCACCACCTTGCATCAACAGTGCATGTATTTGTAGGGGAGAATTACCTAAACAAGTTACTTCGTGTGTGGAGCATCAGTACTAAAAGGTTTACCCACATTCCATTGTACATGAGGGGTTCAAATCAGCTAAACCGAGGCAGAATAAGCATCTGGATACCAAATAATACATAAATAACTAAATAACTGAAAGCAGACATGAAAACCTGCATGATCTGAAAACAGAAACACACACAGACATAGAGGTTATATAAGGGGGACTTACGGACACACTCCAGCAGCTGGGAGTAGCTGTCGTAAGGGAAGAGAGGAGGCTCAAGGCCCCTGAAGTAAAGCTTCAACACACCAGCCACAGAGTCCAGGTCACACTCACTGTCTGACAGAGGATCGTCTCCTACAGGCAGTAAAACAGACATGTTCAACACAGGCTTAGGTACACTTTTTCCTGTAGAAACAAGACATATAGTTAAATGCAGCAGGGTTGCAGAAAAAGGAAAGGACATTGCTATAAGAAGTAAAATTGTGTTCCTCAAAATGTCTAATTATTGCGAGTGATATATTAGTTGATTACAGGAATTAGATAATTGCGATTAGCATTTTAGCCATAGATATCATAGCCAAAATCATCATTGCTGGATAAAAGAGGTAACTAAATCTACAAATTACTCTTTACTGTTCTTTAAAGCGGCTATAATCAATCTTTTTATATTAACAATGGATTAAATGACTAATGTGTAATGTGAAAGGTGTCACATGTCATATGTAGGGAATATATGGCTTAAAGGATACCTAGATATGTAACAATTATTAATAAACCTCAAAGAGGCACCAAAATTATATAGTGTTAACACATTAATCGGTACAAAAAGATGAAGTAGAATGATTGCACTCACTTCACTATCAGAAATAATCAATGTTTACATTAAATAATAGAATTTAACTTGCATTAAATTCACCTCAGGGCAAAAAAGCTAAAGGTGCTACTGCTTCAGGAGTAGTTTTGAACACTCACCACCTGTGTGCTCAATATGTTTTGAGCATTGAGGACAATTACAGAGCCTGGATAATGTTGATCAGCTGAGCTTTCTCTTACATTTCTGAAATTTGGAAGCTAATCCTTCAATGGACAGGTTAGGGAGGCTAAATATGTAACACGTTTTTTAGATATAAAACTGAAACATTGTTATTAAAATAATACTAAAAAAATGCTTTTCTCCATCAGAGGAAAAGCTCATTTACCTCTCTCAAATGCATCTCTGATGAGGTTAACCTCCCTTTGTGACCCAGGAACTCTGAATATCCCTTCATGGTGGAGACCTGAGACACACACACATTCACATTATATCACGTATTCATAGATGCCTGGTGTTCCAGACAGGACTGCGCACACATACACAGACAAGTACGTGTACTGTACCTACTCATTCTCAGTGTCCAAAGCTCTCTCAGCATGGCTCACTGCCATATGATAAAAACTGACTCACCATGAAGGTTTATGAAACGGATGCAGCTTTCAACCACCACGGCAATCTGCTGCCCAGAGCTCTGGAGAAGAACGATGAGCAGAGAAGGAGAGATGAGAGGAGAGGGAGGACAAGGTCGACAGAGAATAACAGGAAGAATATAGTGTATAGGAAGATACAATGCAAAGAAAACAGTGATTAAACAGAGGAAGAGGGTCACAAGAGCTAAGGATTAACACTGAGTGAGTAATAAAATGAGTAAATGCTTTTTATGAGTTTGGGTAGATGCAAGGTGCAGGTAAAATGCTTAATGTCACTGCCAGGGCCGTAACCTGGATTTTTAAAATACTGAGGTCATGAGTCAACGCCCCCTCACAATCATCTCAGACACCAAAATGAGTTTCTAAAATACTTTTTTGGGTTTTTCACATTTTATTAATTGAGCTACGTGCTCAATTCTGTTCCATCTAGAATCGAGGAGTTCTCTCAGTGATTATCTTCTGGAAATCAACAACAAATAACTAAACTAAACTAAAATAATTCTCAGAACTTTTACTCCTTGTAATTAGTACCAAATTACATAGTTCTTCCCAGGAAACTTTCATGAAGATTATTATGTAATTATGGACAAACAACAAAATCTTGTGAAATTCTGGTGGACATACTAAATCATACCACTCTCATATCTGTCCATTAAATGTGAAGCTAGAGCCAGCAGCCCGTTAGCTTATACAGCTTGGCTCTGTCTTCTGATTGTTCATCCAGGGCCATGAACTCAGTGTCCTCAATGGTAGCTACGGCCCTGGTCAGTGCGGGAAACAGCCTACTGGCCTGGACGCAGTATAGAAGCATCACAGATGGGGTTTTGTACCTGTGTCCGAGACATTCTCCTTCTTCTTCTGCACCAAGCCAAGCACAGCAGAAAAGAGACAGAGAAAAGGCACAGATTAGAAAAGGCAGAGTAAGAAATAGGGGGGAATAAAGATTTAGAAGCCGTGGTAAGAGACACACATAAGCACACGCACACTCTCAATAATGGTGTCGAGAGAGGAGGCAGCAAAGACGCCAATGCTTTTTAATCCCTTTCACAAGAGAGGAAGAGATAAAGGAGGGGGATGGATTGAAAGGAGAGAAAGCCAGCAATAAGCTATAAGTATGACCATACACATGAAGGCAGCAGTAGGTACCTTTTTTTTTTATTTTCTAAATAATTTCCTTTGGAGGGTTGAACAGCAGTGCAGAGCAGTGCAGCAAGCAAATAAAAACGAGGTAAAAACAAGGGTGTATTTCAAAGGTATGCTGTTTTTTATTTGTGTGTGTGTGTATGAGTGTTACCTGTATGTAGGAGAGTATGTCTGTGGTGAAGAGTGTGTGGCAGAATTGGGAAACAGGTCTGGGCTTCCAAACACGCACTGACCGAGCACATTGCATTCTGAGAAATATAATAAATAAAATGCTTAATGCCATTTTACATGTGGGTATTAATACTCAAGATCTAATGATGTTTGCTAATTGCTATTATGAGTACTTTTAGTATTTCCCTCCTCCAAAAGTCAGCTTTTTATACAAAATTGCCCAAAATGGCATTTTGGTTGAAATTTGGTTAATCTCTCTCCTCTTCTCCTTGTCCTCTCTGCTCTCTCCATGTCTCTATGACTCTCTCAGTCATACTCTCTTTATTCTTGGCTGTGTAAATACACTGTTTACCTGGAAGGGTCACTGTCGACAGCCTCAGCTGGAAGAAAGAGACAGAAAACAAGTGAAAGAGTGAGGTTTGGTTTAGGGTCCTGGTGCAAACAATGTGCAGCATTAATAAAGTTGAACACCGATTTTACACATCAAAGTCTGTTTACAGGTCCTGGGGAGTTCTACTGTATATGTGAAGAAAGTTGTATAAAGCCTTTAGAGTCTCAGAGGGAGCTGTGGGAAGTCTGATAAATGTCCTCGAGTGATGCCACTTGAGTCAGCGTCGGTTGGGGTTGAAGACTACAAGTTTGAAACTGAAAACAATCTGTTGTTGTGTGGAGTTTGATCGAAGTGAGCTCACCAGCCCAGAGGCTCAAGGCTACTTTAGCCGCGACTAGCATAACACATCCTAATCTC
This sequence comes from Macquaria ambigua, assembly GCA_008360985.2. Classification (NCBI taxonomy): domain Eukaryota; kingdom Metazoa; phylum Chordata; class Actinopteri; order Centrarchiformes; family Percichthyidae; genus Macquaria; species Macquaria ambigua. The sequence continues at coordinate 13,720 of VMKM01002140.1, read as the reverse complement.
AGAGCAAACTGTCAGCGATCGAGTTGCATTGTGGGTAATATAGGCGCCAGGTTTTGAAAAGGAAGAAGAATGAGTAGAATAAAAAAGACGATATCTCTGATTTTGCTCGATATTGAAACGTCCATCGTGTGTCTGACAGTGTCACCGGAGTACTCTTTTAAACTGGCATCATTAAAACCACGCTGATCCTTCCCAGATTTGAACAGTGGCAACATTAGAAGAAATTGCCCTCCCCACCATCTAACATTGTAGTATAAGAGTACCTTTCTGTATGGCATCTTGTAGAAGGTCATGTTTGGCTTGAAGTTTGGAGGTCAGAGAACTGCTGGTGAGGAACTCCTTCACTTTCTAAGACATCAAATAAAACAAAATGATTAAGTATTACAGTTTTTCCTCAACTGCAACACACAGTGCTGCACAACATTTCATTTGTCCTCCAAAAGGCCGTTACTCACGCAAAACATTGAACTCATGTGTCAGGAGTAAATGAATTAATCATTGAGTGCCAACGAAATTACATTCCCCTTCATCATTGCTTAATCTAAGACAGTCAGCTGTTTACAGAACTGTGTCAGTGTGACAGAAGACACTGAAATTGTGTTTCTGTATTTCATTTCTCATTGAGACGTACAATCAGTGGTAAAGTGGAATATTCTCTAGAGCCAACTGAAAAATATCAAAACTGAATGGTGCTGCAAATGTCATAACGTACAAACACCAGTTTCCACAGTATATTTAAAGGCTTCTCATGGTCAGTGTTCACTTTTATGGTATGCCCTCTATTCACAGTAAGCTTTCACAGTCACCGTACAGTAACAGTAAAGTGAAATGTAAAATTAATTAAAGATCTCGTGGGATAGAAAAGCATTGAAAAATCCATTTTGGTCACTGAGGCAAGCTCACAGCATTACATTACGGAAAATAATTGTGCTAATACATTTGAATTTAGTTTGAGTGTAACAAGAAATGCATAAACTGTTATGAGTAAAGAAACTATGGATTTGCCTGCCTAACACCAAGTTCTAATTAAAGGACATTATCAGCCTGATATCTTTCATACTGGCCTGATATGCAGTATATCTCTGAAGATACTGTAACAGCAGTATATCCACCTCTATCCAACAGTAACTCACAGTAAAATAGTAGGTCTCTGTCTCCTGCTGATTGGCTCGACGCTTGGCAAGGGTAAGTTTTGGGGTGGCATTTCCTCCAGGGGGCTCGTGTGATAGGCTGCTGGGCACATCGGGGGAGGGGTTACAGTCGCTTTCACACATACTGTCCAGCAGGGCTGTGAGAGTGGCTTTAAGCGTTTTACTGACCTGAGAAAGGGAAAGATATGTTGATTCATTTCTTACATATTGTGTCAAAGCAATCTTTATTTAAGGTTCATATTTTAAAGTTGGACGTTGTCGCTCACCCACTCACCCAATGAGTGACTGACTGACGGATGGGGACAGACAGACAAACAGATCATTATGGAGACAGGCAGTGAGAATAATTAGCTCACCTCTTCTGTTTCCAAGGTAACGGCAGCGAGTCGAGACTGAAGCTGCTGGAACCTGGTCTCTAGCTCGTACCTCACCTGGCTCTCCGCGCTCACCTCACACACCTGAAACACGCAAACAAATGTTAAAAACTCTCCAGCTGACGTTTTACTCTTTCCAGCTGACTTGTTTTATAAAGAGAACACTGTAAAATGGGTCTTAATTAGAATGACGTATTCATTTGGTCACATGACTCACTGACCGTTGCATAATGATCCTAAAATCCAATCAAATATAAAAGATAAAAATAAAAAGAATAAACTAGACAGAAGCTAACATAACATGCCAAAATGGCATTTATGTTGCATATCCAGAGTACTCTACTAAACAATGCGTGCTATACCTGTGAATGTAAGAAAAAGTAACATTTGGGCTTCATCTGATTTCCATGGAAACCATACACCTGTACCAGAGGGACAGTGATTTCACCTGGTCTCCCTCATGGGGATGGTAGTTGAATCTGAATGGAAGGCAGAAGGCGGCGTCGTGTTGCTGTAGCAACGCATCTCTGTCTCCACCCTGGTCCAGGGACGTCACGGCAACCTCCAGCTGCTTGAGCCCCGTCTCCTCTGTCTTCTGGATGCGCCACCTACTGGCCAGGTAGCACTTCATCACACTCTCCACAGACAGATGGAAACCCAGGTCACAGCACTGCCAGGAGGGAGGAAAGGGAAAAGGGAGGAAGAAATGGGGATGGAAGAGAGGGAAAAGGAGAGGAAGAATAAAAAATAATGTGGTGGTGTGGTGTGGGAGAAAGGAAGTGTAAGAGATGGCTTTTTATTTTTTGACAGGGTGTTCTTCAGAAATCAAAACTATTCTATTCTTTCTCCTCATAATGTCTCAGCTTTTCAGGAAAGAGTGGCACAAAAAGGTAACTCAAAACTACTGAATGGCCTCAGTCTCTTAAACACAAACTGCATGTTTCTTACATCGATGAGAGTGCTGACGTCCTGCAGGTAGTACTTGTTCATGGCTGCGTTGGCTGCTGCTAGATTCAGCAGGTAGTCATTACGAGCCTTTGTGCACTTCAGCTGGGTCTCCTGCACTCTGCCTAGCCTCTGTGCATACACACAGATACACACACACACACACACACACACACACACAAATAGAAACAACTATGAGAAAATAACATCCATAAGAACACAAATTCACGTGTTGATAAAAAGACAATATAATGTGCCCATAACTTGTCACTCAAGAACACACGCACAAAGGAGATGATGAAGAAGATGAAATTTGAAGTCTATACACAACAACACAGTCAGACAAAACAACAGGAACAGGAAATGGTTTGTTCTGTGGAAAACCTCTCTCTGTCTCTCACACCACCCGACACACACTCACTTTCTCCATTAATCGCTCCATCTTCTTGACAGAACTCCGCCTCTGTCCTCCTGATTGGCCGGGGCCGAGGTCAGCTGACTTGCCGGTGTGTCTCTCCTCCAACCGCTCGGCTTCCTTCAGTTTCCCCTCAGCTATCAGACAGTCTGTGTGGTACTGGTTATATGTCTTCAGAGCCTTCATTACCACACATAACGGAAACCTCACATCAGTATTGTCAGCATCAGGCCATTATTACATTATTTTGCATTATTACATGCAAGGACAACGATATAAAATTCTCACCGTCTGCAGTTCAGTGGTGACCTTTAGCAACTCATCCTGCATCTGGATGCCAACTTCTTTGCTCTGCAATTTACAAAAGTAGATTGTTTGCCAAAAACATTTGACACTTTTGCCTAAAAATTATTTAAAAGCAAAAGTTCAGCATTTTGGGACATATACTTCGCTTTCTTGCGGATAGTTAGACGACACTCATGTCTGTATGTACAATAGTAATGCATCATTTTGCAGTTGTGTTTAGCTACTTTTCAAGAACTATATTTCTTGGTGGAAATTAATATCCATGTTTATTCTAGTTCAGCCATAATCACTTGTTTTGTTCTTCAGTAAAACTGCATAGAACTACTTTGATGGTAGCAATAACAGATTCAGTATAGTGTGGACAGTGATTTTAGAAAAGCTAAAAGGGTCTTGCTTGGAGACTGCCCTCCCCAAAAATACGGCTGTATAGGTCGCCTGTGTGGCAGCTCATTTTTACGTTTAGCGTTAGGCGACGACTTATAAAGAGCAAGGGCGGAGGTCGGGGTGAGTGTTTGGGTCAAACAACACAGGACTTCACCCAGGAGGCCGCTGTTCGTGTCCTTTGTGAAACCAAAAGTCAACCTTGACTTATTTTAACATACTTACTATGTAACTTCAACTTCCGTACGTAACCCTAACCCTTAACTTAGGTACGTAAATACGTAAATAACCATGATCTTTTCCTAAACCTAACCAAGTAGTTTTGGTGCCTAAACCTAACCAAACTGCAACCGTTTCACAATGTTAACCACGTGTTGTTGTTGTTACCATGACGACGAAGGCCCGGTGGTGCCTATATATGTCATTTTGGGAGCTAGCATAGTGTAATGTACCCGGCTAAGCACACGACTGCTAAACTTTGTCAGTGTACATATATTGATTTGGTTTACTCCCTGAGCTTCGTTGTTGTGACCTTTTTGAGGCTTATTAATTATCGTTACATATTCTGGTATCCTTTACGCCATATATTATCTGCACCTCTTAGCTGCTCTGAAATGACTGTAGGGGCTTAATTAAAATTAAGCTCACTTTTCAACTATGAGAATGTACAGAGAGCGTGTCTGACAACCAGGATTTAGAGCAAGATGAGTCTGTGTACATTACTGCACATGCCACTGTGGTACCAAGACAGAGGAAATACATGAACGGGGATTTATAAGAAGACTTTCGTTGTGTTATGAAACTGTGTTAGTATGTGTCAGCTTTCAGAGCTTATTTGATGAACCTGTTCATTTTTCAAGGCTGGCAACTAACAACTGGAGGCATTTGCGTGCTATATTACAAAATTAATCTGGCAGCCCTGAAAGAAAATCTTCTTCTTTATGAATTTATGCATTGAGTTTTGGGCTTATTTTTCTTGAGTTGAGTGATTTCAGCTGTTTATTAGTGTAACTTGATATTAGTGTAGTGGTCTGCTTATTCTGCTTTGCTCCAGATAGGCCTACTGATGGTCTACAGGAAAGTCCTGAAATTAAGTGAAATCATCTCTTCTTGATTTAAAAACACAAGACTTGAATAAGGACCTATTATTGTTAAGACTGTAAGAATGTAAATACACGAATTTGGATTTGAATGGATTATTTGCACAAGGGAGGATGATCCACTTACATGACTTACAGTGTACGATCCACTGTAAGTCATGTATGTCTCTAGTGTTTCTGTTTCTGCATGCAACACCAAACATCCACCCACCCGTTTGTGCAGACGGTGTGTATCCTCCGTACTGTATGCCAACCGCTGTGTGAGTGTATTGCAGCAGGTGTCACCCAGTGCTGCATGTTCCCGGCTCTCCAGACGAGTCTGAGTCAGCAAAACAGACCAGACCTGACACACAGACTGACCCCACTGCTCCTTCCTGGAGAAAAACAGACATTCTTCCTGAGATATGGCCTAAAAAACACTTAGAAAAGACACATGTGGACTCACATACTGTATGCACACTTACTTCTTAGTCTTATGGGTGAATCTCTCTGTGAGTTTGTCGAGGGCGCGCGAATATTCAGCCTCGATGTCACCTCGACGCCGGAGAAACTCAGAGAGGTCTGAGAGCTGCTGCTGTTTCACCTCCACCTGAGAGTCTAAAATCTTTATCTGGTCTGTCAACTGGGCCCGCAGGTCTGACACACAGACAGGCCGAGATAGACACGGAGGGAAGGAGGAAGACAGTTTTATTTAAGCAAATACGTGTTTATAACCCTGGACACATACTGACATATGCGAACACAGAGAGTGACATAAGAACACACATACACATCCATGGGGGAACACAGTGAAGAGGTGAACTAAAAACGTTTTGATTTACCAGAGTTGTGCATATGGTGTCTCACAGCAGATAAATTACCCCACCCAATCCAATACATTAAGTATTTACCCAATCTCAGCCAAATCACTTTGCAATCACTTTCTGTGTAGAGTAGAAGAGTAGAGCTTGGAAAAACAGTGAACTTTCGTTGATAGACACTGATCATCAATTGGTGCATTATAAATAAATACAGTTACATACAGGCCATATTCTACTCCTCTACCAAATGAAGTTATTAGCACCTCCACAGTGGGAATAATACTCCAATGGTTGTATAAGGACATATTATCTCATGGTTTGGGAATGCCAAGAAGTTTTGTTTTGGAAAGTGGTCAGCAGGGCTATATTTACTGTAACAGCATAGGTAAGAATATTGCTTGTTTCTCAACTGTCCTACTCTACTTAAAGATGATTCTCTGTTTAATCTATCAAGATTACAATCAAGAGTGTATCTTACAGGGCTGACAGCAGCAAAAAAACCCACTCGCTGTTCACTGGAAGAGCCCTCACACAGTATGTTACACAGTGGCAGAAAGTAACTACATACATGTCAGGTCATGTTTCAAGAATATGTGCAGCTTCCCCACTTGAAAGATATTGATGCATCTACCTGAAGGTTTTTAACTGGATTCTACTCAATGACCAAACAGCTTTTCCTTTTTTGCCTTTTATTTTGGCAGGTTCAGCAGTTTATTTTGATAGTTCAGTTAGATAGTTCCTAGATAGTTCCTCCTATTACTCATTAGGTGAAAAACCTCGGAATAGAAAAAAAAGAAGAAAAAAATATATACATATATGCTATTGCAAAGAAATAGGCAACAGAAAATGTTTAACATTAAGCATCAGTGCCTCATTTCACTTAAGCCCATAACATGCTGTAGCTAAAAGCCTTTTCAACTATTGCACCATTCATAAATGTATCATTCATTGTTTCACCACGTTTGTGAAAGAATGTACCAGAATGTACCTCAAATGCAACCAAGAAAAAATCCACACTTTTTATCATCACCATTCCCCGTGCTTCTACTTGACAAACATCATCAGATTCGCAAATAGATTTTCAACCAATAGACAATAGATTATAGCAAATAGACAAAACATCTCACACACATGAACACTAAAGAGTTTAAATTATCGAGGCATCTGGTTTGTGTTCTGAATATTCCATTTGTCCTGTTTCATTAGCTATTAATCAAAATCAAAATCATCAAAATCAGCATGTTAAACAAAACTGTGCCTTCTTTCTATACTATTTGTTAACATGACATAGCAATTCATGTACAGATCATTAAAGTATGGCAAACTCAGTTCCTTTGATTCCTGAGTTCAGAGGGCTGAATCTTCTGCCCATATCCTGGAATGTGGAGTTTCCGGTTTATCAAGTTAGTGAGGGTCGTAAATTTGAGTGCTGCATGTTTGCATGTTCTCCCCGTGTACGTGTGGGTTCTCTCCGGTTACTCCGGCTTCCTCCCACCATCCAAAGACATGCAGGTTAGGTTAACTGATGATTCTAAATTGTCCGTAGGTGTGACTGTGAGTGTGAATGTTTGTCTGTCTCTGTGTGTCGGCCCTGTGATTGATTAACTGGCGACCAGTCCAGGGTGTACCCCGCCTCTTGCCCAGTGTCAGCTGGGATTGGCTACAGCCGCCCCGCGACCCTCTGAGGATAAAGCGGTATAGAAAAGGGATGGATGGATGGACTGATATAATGTTTCAACCACAGATGGTCTTCTTCAGGTCAAAGTGAAGACGTGAACACACCTGTATTTAATTAATCACAGCATTATCTCCTAATTAACCTTAATTAGTCATCTGATATTAGATATTTTCAGAAAGATTAGAGACTGATTTGACCTCTTCTGTAACTTTAAAATTATCCAGTTAGAAAATATATAACAATTCCTTTTCTAATCACACATTTGACCTGAATAATGTCCCTATCTACACAGTTCCCCCAGGGAACAATAATCAATAAAATGCTGTCCAAGGTGTTTTCGAGGTGTGATTGCCACTGAGTCATTTGACAGCAACATATAGATTATTACACACAGCTCACATAGCCCAATATAACATGGTGTTATACACACAAATCTTGCATGCAAACACAGCTAAGCCAGTAGCGACGTGGCCCGGTGCTGCACATTGGTTTGAAAAGGCTAACGTGAATACAAACATCATTTGTATTTGTATAACGCCGACTTCACTTTCCTCTCTCTCTTCTTTTCTTAACATGGCTCTCTCTTTCTTTTTTTCCTTGCTCACCCATGCTAACCGCCCCCTCCCTTCCCCGTCTTTCCTCTTTTTCTCTGTCTCCGTGTGAGTACACGGCCCGGGGCTGACTGGATGTGAGGAGACAGCATCACTAATACAGGCATACTGGCTATAAATACACCCTTGTAGTACAGTACAGAGAGCCACCCAGCCACGGCATGCACCCTCCAAAACACACACACACACACACACACACACACACACACACACACACACACACACACACACACACAGAGCTGTTGTCATGTGAAAATAATCTCGTAACGCCAATATTGGTCATGTTAATGTTTTTACTTTGATTAAAAGAATCTGTGCTCCTATTGGCTTTAAGACACTCTGCATGGATTGTCATCAAGCTCCAAACAAGGGTGATTTATCAATTTGTGACAATGTATTCTTGAGTACATTTGTACACATATGCACAAATACATTCAGTGAGAGTCTATGGCTGGATGACTGTGCAGAGCAACTGCACACATTCACGCATGCATACACACACATATTCTGTCTTATATGCATTCATGCATGCAGATAAGTGAGCATGCACAAACAGAAGTGCAATAAAGGGCACAGACGTACACAGACACACACACACACACACACACAGGCACATCCAGAGCGACTTACCTTTCATCTGCGATTCGTACTCGGCCAGACTCCCCTTCTCCCTCCTCAGCTTTCCATGTGATGTCATCATCTTTGACCCCTTGACTCTCGTATGTCACTGAGGCCTTCCTTCCTGAACTCTGATTCTTCTCGTAGCCTCACAGTCTCCCCTTCTGAAACCTTTCAACCTCAGCGCCTGCTCCGGCTCTGTAGTCTGTGACCTTTCACCCCTGACTCCTTGGCCTTGCTGATCACAGCTGCGTGCAGCGCATCGGAATCAATGTTGATCGTCTGCACTCGGCAGGGATGTCAGTTGGGTCGATGTGTTCATGGAATCCCCTGGGTTTCTGAGATGAATGCTGATCCATAGGTGAACTGGCCTGAGTAGCAGACAGAGGGAAAATAGAGGGAAGAGAGGATAACGGTAAGAGAAGAAGTGGATATGGATGACAAGAGGACAACAGGGGGCAAGAAAGGGAGGTTTATTGAGACCAGAATGAGAAAATGAGAGAGCCAGAGGAAGAGGACAAATGAGGCCAGGGTGACAAGACAGAAAGGGACAGTGACACCAGAGAAGGGAGATTTAATAGGAGGGACAGCGGGGGGTGGGGGCAGAGTGCAGAGTGGACAGTAAGATGGCAGAGTGATGGGGATGTGAGGGAGGTATGATGAAGGGGTGGGGGTGGGGGGCAGATGAGAGGTGATGAGTAACAGCAGTAATGAAAGAGATTCAATGCCTTGAGGTCAGGGGTTGGGGATGTCACTAAAGGTAATGGAAAATACACAAGCAAATTATTTTTACTAACTGTGTGATCAGACAGAATGCATGGTGAATTGAGGCGGTGCAGTTGTGTACAAATGGAAAGACATAATTAGACACAAATTCACCAGGTGCAGCGCAAATTGACGGGAAGACGCATCCATGCAAGTTAAAAATGTTTCAACTTGAGTGCAAAAATGTGTGTATCTCTGGGATTTATATATAAATGTACAGAGACGAGAGGTAAAAGGAGAGGGACCGGAGGGAAATAACAGAGACACACGGTCAGTTAGGGTTGTAGTTTGCTAGATAGCTTACAGCTAACGTTTGACGTTTGGTACATTGGATGTTTGGGGTGAATCAAATAGGTCAAATTCATGCAAATAACGCAAGGTGAAGATTTGCTTCGCTTTCTGTCTAAGTCTTCCAGCTTTATGGAAGTGCAATACTAAATCACTGGAGTACCCCTTTAAAGGCAGATTATGCCTCGTTTTAAATTACTAAAACTGCTGGATGCAGTTGAATGAGAAAGGGAACTTCGGAAGACAATGAAAATCAACTTCTGTACTGCTGATACAGTAGAGGTTAAAGGCCCAGCTAGCCTACATTTAAAAGGTTTACCAAATTAGGCCTATACATGCACATGACTAAATGCTTACATTGCATTATACACAGGCATTTGCATGGATGCTTATTAGTCAGCGTAAACTGTACTGAGAAGATGAGTTCATACACACATTATACCTTGCTTTTTACTTTCACACAGGCATGCAAGCAGGCACACACACACACACACACACACACACACACACACACACACACACACACACACACATACACACACACACACACACACACAGACAGACAGAGGCAACTTCTCCTCCCACATCCTGTGTAATTTCTCAACAGGTTTCAGAACTCTGCAAAGAGTGCCAAGTGTGTGCCACTTTCGCTAGAAACATTGTTCCTCAATCAGCCTCAAGCAGTAATTTGGGTCTGGTTAAAACCCCAAACAGTAACTGAAGGAAATCATGACCAGAAAAACACACTTACCAATACTAACCTGATTTAATGTGGCCTAACTCTGACCTGGTTTAACGTGGTCTTCTGTAACCCACAGTACAGGAAAACTATTATATTATATATAAATATTAAGTGTGGAAAAACTTAATATTGTTGATGCAGGTTTGAAAGCATGAGGGAATTGTTTAAAAGATCTATACACTACTATCTATTACTGGAGGAACCTCAAACGGAGCGCCAAATAACGATCAGCTCTCCTCTGACCAGCTCTCATCAGCCTCAAGTTCCAGTTTTTATATCCAAACAAGCCATCGACAAGCCAGGCATGACAGTCAGAAGAATAGGCCGTACACTGAAAACTCGTATTGCTGAACATAGAAGCACTATTAGATGTAAAAACATGAATCATCCAGTAGCAGCACATTTTGCTGAACTGAATCATTCTATTTCCTCTCTAAGATATATTGGGACTGAGAAGGTATCACTCCCCCCAAGAGAGGGTATCTTGGATGTTTTACTTTCCAGGAGGGAACACTATTGGATCAACCGTCTGAGACTTAAAGCGTCTTCTGTAATGTACCTCTATTTATTGGATATTTAGATAAAAGTATTTATGTTGTTCATCTATGGCTGATGTCTTACTTTTTCTGTATCTATTAGAAATCTATTCAAAAGTAAGGTTGTTGTTTTTTTTAAATTTTTTTTTTTTTTACATTTTTGAAGATACTTTACCAAAAATTTGTATGTAAAACTTAGTGTTTTTTTTCCTACTCTTAAGTCTACTTCTCACTACAACCCTTGGTGTGCAATACTTTTCTATTATAAAAGATCTATACTGTCAGAAAGTGGAAAATAACGGTAGACTTGTTCTGACATGTCGCGTATATCAGCGTTATCATAACTAAAGCCTATTACTCAGAACTAAACAAGTGCTGTTAGACTTGTAATCTCATTTCCTTTTATAAAACCGTGCGGTGGATGTGAACCAGACACACTTCAGTGACAGTTCCACACAGAACTAGAGAGTAAAGAAGAAGTGCAGCGAACAAACACAGAGAGATTTCTGCAAATGAGACTGTGAGGGCCCCGAGACCTTGGAGTCTCTGGAGGCCTTCATCAGCGTGCAACCTTAATCTGCACAGCAAGCCCTGCGAGGAACAAAGCAAATGTAAATGATCTGAGAAAGAGAGAGGACGGGTTGTGAGAGATCCAGCAAAAGACCAGGAAATAGAGACAACACAATTGACTGAGGGGGAGAAGCAAAAAGGGCAGTGAGGGCAGAGAGATGGAGGTTATTGGGGAACGGTGTTTCATACTTAAAGCCAAGGTCATTGAAAGAAGGAGGTCATGCGGTACACATAGTGAATATAAAGTAGATTGAAGACGAGAGAGGATACACGTGGTACAGTTTAATAGATCCTTATTGCTACTAACAGGACCACTTCATGAAAAGCTGACTTTTGGGAAAGGTTTCAGCTGAACTGTAACAGGATGCACAGGCGTTGAAGTATCATCTTTATCAGCGCAGTATGATCACAGATAAGCACTGAAATGTTAAAAGGATGCACAAGTGTACCGGACATGATCTCATGCTAATCTGTGCTGTCAGACGTGCTACAGCAGTACGTTCACTGATCTGAACACAAGTCAGGTAGAGTCAGGCTGATTGGAGAGGCTCTTATAGGCACAAACATAATTGGGAGAAGATGCATGTTGGAATTTATGCTGCAGGAGGACGCAGGGAGATTACAGTTGGAAGAGTTGGAAAACTGAACTAGAAAATGGCTTTAAACAATAAAATCAGAGCATTTAAGAATGATTCATACTGTATGTGTAGCACTGACAGGAAGCGTAATGGAATTAGCTCAAATAATCAACGACAGACTGGACCTGTGCTGTCAAAGTTACAGCTTACAGCAGCTTTTGTTCTACAGACCTCATCATGACCTGAAGTTGTTTCAGCAGGAGATTAAAATGTGTTTCAGTTCACGGTAGAGCAACAGCTGCTGGGCTCTGTCATGTATTTTCTTTTTAAAAATGATATTTGGATGGACATACAGTGTCTGGCAATAATGGTGCAGGTCCCTCCAGTGAAAGATCACTCCGCCTATTTTACACATGACACAAGGTCAGTTATCTGAGAAGCACTATTCAGATTGTGAAAATAGTTGTATAATGTCGTCTTCGGCTCCGGAGGGAGAACCCTGATGATGTCTTCAAGGTTATTTTGACTTTGGCTTGCAGGCCACAAATGTGTAACAGAAAGCCTGCATTACAAAGTGGGGGTGTGGAGTTTGAAAAGCGTGGGTGGAACTAATGAAAAATGCAAAATCAAGTTGCGTTATTGGGAACGTAGGATCCAGTGATCTTGAAGCTTGACCCATGCTAGAGACTAAAAGTCAGGATATCTTGGCCTCTGCTGCATCGATTTTGACCATTCTTTTTAAAATCTCAAAGTCTCTTGAGAGTACCCCAACTTTATGAAAGAGCAATAGTACATGCAGTAGCCTGCTTGTGCAGCAGCTGCAATAGCAAACAGGAAACCATGTCATAGAAAGCTACCACAGGTTTTTACTCTCGCACCATCTGTAGAGAATTACTCTGTATCTGCAAATCTCACTGAAAGTTTTCAGCAGCAGCTTAATCCTGGTTCTCATCACTGCCAAAACACACACCACAGGGGCGACTAGTTTCAAGGTGGCAGTGGAGAATGGCACATAATGCATGACACAAAAGAAAGTGTGGCCACCAATGACTTAAGCACTGCATTTTTAGCAAAAGGGTGTACATTCATAATAAAAGGGAATAAGGAAATTAATAGTCTTTGGCAGTGTAGCTTGGTAAGTATATTTTACACACAGTATAAGGTGCCTTTCAGATTCTGGCATCAGACAGGGCTGCAAAATTAAAGCCAAAGGGCAGAGAAGAAATTCCACTGCTGTCTACATTTCTCTGGCCCCTGCCATGGTTGAGCTCTATGTAGAGGATCATTTACAGGTAATGTTTGTGGAATGCATACCTGTACGTCCTGGCAGAGGGCAGAAATGAAAAAAGAGATAAAAAAGTGAAATGAAAACAGTTTTGTACAGTTGGGCACTGTGAGGCAGGCTGGCCACATCCGCTCCTCTGGCTCTGCTGAAACCTCTACTTCTCCACCATCATTTTCCCTGGAACTTACTGTGACAGAGCTAATTAGAGGTCAGTTTAGATTTGGTTCTACTGCCAATTCCCCAGGTTCTACTGTACTACAGCTCATCTGTGTTAACCTCATTGTGAAAAATACAGCGGTGGAAAGTAACTAGTACATATACACAAAATACTGTACTTCAGTACAATTTTGAGGTACTTGTACTTTACTTAAGTAATTCCATTTTATGCTACTTTATACTTCGATCAGAATCAGCACCACTTCATGCACCTTATGCACGTGAAAGTACAGGAAATGCACATACATACATCACTTGTCACACGTTCCTCATGAGAAGGCTGTTTAAGCCATTTTTTAAAATCTTCATTATATAATAACAGAATGTGAATTAGCCGTCAGTAGTGTAGGTGATCAGCGGG
>VMKM01002139.1:0-86834 GCA_008360985.2 Macquaria ambigua | reverse complement strand
ACACACACACACACACACACACACACACAAAGTAATTAGCTGGCATTCCTGGCTGCTCTGTTCAAACGGCCAGGCTGTCCAGATGCCTCTCTGGACTCAGCTCTCAGCTCTACCTTTGATGACTCCATTAAGAGCCTCACTTTCATGCTGTGTGTGTGTGTGTGTGTGTGTGTGTGTGTGTGTGTGTGTGTGTGTGTGAGAGACGGGGTGAGTGAGAGAGTATGGAGGAACATGAGGTGTGTGCGTATTTGGTGGGGGGCTTTTCCTGGAGCACGTGGTGTCTATATGGCAGCAGCCCTGGATGTTATCTGTCACAGATGCTATTCTTCACCTCCCACTGCTTTATTGGCCATGAATTCTGCCTGTTCACATGCACCAGGCTAACACCAAAATGACACTTTGAGTATTAGGCTTCCAGTGCATTTTTCAGCATAGCTGCTGGCAGAGAAAGGATTATTTTCATTGTCAGTAAATCTAACAATCATGTCTTTTTTTAATTGGTTGGTCTATAAAATGTCGAAATAAATGGGGAAAATGCCCATCACAATTTCCTAGAGCTCAAGGTGTCATCTTCTTCAAATGTTGTTGTGTCCCACCAACAGACCAAATCCCAAAGATATTCAATTTACTGTGATTATAAAAGCAGTAAATCCTCACATTGGAAAAGCTGGAACCAAAGAATGTTTGGCATTTCAGCTTGAGAAATGTCATAAAAGATGAATCGGTCATCAAAATAGTTTCTGATTTTCTGATCTAATTTTCTGTCGATCGCCCAATTGATTCATCTGCTAATGGTTTCAGCTCTCAAAACTACATTACTTTAAATTTATACCTGGATATTAGGTTTAAATGCATCAGAAAGTTCTGTCTCCTGCTACAAGAGGTCACTGTTCAGCCCAGTTCACAGTACAAATACTCATCTCATGTGCTGCTTAGAATAAGCTTAAACGAACCCAAAAGAGCTTCTGATGATGCTGCAGATGAAGCCATTAAACTGCAGAATGTTTCCACTGCAGACTCTATTTTTATCATCTGAGTTTCACATTTTAGATTGATGTGTGCATTTCTTTTTTCATTAGATTTTTTTTTTTCATGATGAAATCACCTCTAGAACAAATTTGGCTCCAACTTTGCTGAGATTACACAACGTTACAACAATGGAGAAAAGTGTCTTGCTGACATGGCAAATACTGCAATTTCCAGGTCTTGACTGTAAATGATGCTAACAACTTTCCCATCACTGTTTACTCCAAAGTGATTCTGTTTTGCAGTTTGTTGCCAAACATAATGATTTGTTATTTAGACAACAACAAACTGTTGGATTAGTGTTAGTACAGCACTGAGAGGAGCCAGAGACTGAGCTGAATGGGCAATATGTTTGCGTTCATACAGTGAATGCCTCTCCATATTGGTGATATGGAAACTTCAGAAATATGAGTCTGTACTTCCAGATGTATCCAAAACTTCCACGCAACCTTCACATAAGTGTATCTGTAAAGTACACGTTTGCTCAGTCATTTAGCAGATTTGTATGCTACGTACCAGTTACATGGAAATCACCAAATCTTAATAGTTGTTTAGAAGTCTGGTTAATTACTGAGAACTAGTTGTAAGTCAGAGTCCCTCCTCCTCTTCCTTTCTCTTCCTCCCCCTCTCTCCCATTCTCCAGGATATTTATGATTGTACTCTGCAAGAATCCTCCACATAACATAAACAATGAAAAAGGCCGTCCATCAAAACAAAGATGTCCAACTTAAGATTCTTTGCGGACAGTAATTGACTCTTGATGTTTGGAGCCATTTTCTCTTCAGAGAGCCGAAGCGCTCCAAAGCAGTGAAAGATCTTGCAGAAACATGATTTGCTGCTGAAAGACTTTTGTTTAAGGTGGTGCCTGACTGGTCGGTTTTGTGGCAGGGCTGCCTTGGTCTGCCTACAGAAATCTGGCTCTTATTTCAGTCTTGTTGTAGCTGACACATTAATGGACAGGGGAGTGAATTGATGGGAAAATATCAAGCGGCGATGATAGGAAATATGTAAACAGTGATGGAAAAATGAGACGGATCCTGTCATTGTCCTCAGTGACTCTTGGCAGAAACACAGAGCTTTCAAAAGTAGAAAAACTTTTAACACTGTAGAAATATCTTAACCAACATCTTGATGGGAAGCTTTTATTAACTGTGGAGAGTTGTTCTGATCATTTTCAGCACTGCATGTTTCTCCCAGACACATCCAAAGCATGAAACACACACACACACACGCACACGCTCCGTAAATTACCCTGTCCGGGTAGTTCTGGGGTCAAAGGGCACGTATGCATCTGGACCTCTGGACCTTCACATTCACCCCTGTGTGGGAGATGGAAAATAGTGCTGGCGATGGTGGGGAGGGAGAGGCGAGAAGTTGCATAAGTGTTGTTTTTATTTCATCTGAAGACGCAACACTTTTTTTTTTTTTTATTCCAAGTAATTCTAGATTCATGAACCTTTAAACTTTTTTAGAAAAAAATATTGAATTTGACTGAAACATTAAATTTTAGTCACTGAAGTCTAATCAAATTTGGAAGTCATTAACGGGCGCTGTTTTTACAAATTAATTCTGTAAGTGACAATTGTCTTTTTATTACTATAGTTAATCACAATAACATGTAGACTGGACTATACTGTTGCAACCATGAGATGAAAATGCCAAAGACCACTGAGCGCTGCATATCTTGACCTGATATGAGCCAGAGAATTTCTTGCGTAACAACCTTTTTGAAAGTTTCCAAAGTTTGAGACTGTGTAATATTTATTAAAAGACAGCAAGTTGTAAATCTCTAAAGCAGGTAAATTCAGTAATGCTAACTCCCTCACAGCCTCTGTTTCACATCAGTACAAGCATGTTGTCTTTGCTTTTTAGACTTTGACGGCCTGATTTCTGGAACTCTTCTGATTAAATGTTGTCCCAAACTGAACATTTCAGGCTCTGGGCATCAAAGATTATGTAATAACTTATGTGAAGTGCCATTAAACTTCCAGTAAATACCAATAAACGGCTCGTTTGGCGCGTCGTCTTTCTTGAAAGTTTACAACACGTTATCAATGCTTTGGCTTGGTTCCATTATCCATGAAATAATTTCTAAATGCACGATTCAAAGCTATCTGTCAGTCACTGTGAAATAACAGCTCTTACGTAAGATAATAATCAATATTATGTAACGTTTGTGCAGGACACTGACAGCGTTTGCTCCGTGGATTCCAGTAAAGGAATCATGAATCAGAACTGACATGATTTAATCCAGACCCTCGATGCATTTTAGATAGAAACAAAACGTCACCATGAAGAGTGCCATATGAAAAATGTTTAATTTGTCCGTCCATACAGGCAGATTGTAGATGCTATAAGCCTGACTAATTTCACTCGTTACCTTGAATGGTTTTCCATGATTTTTCAGGAGCGCTTCCTGTTTGTTTCGACCACAAGCAAAATGGATGTTAGTGTGGTTGGAAGGAGGATCAAAGGGAGCAAATATAGGAGGGAGGTGTGCAGGTAGTATATGTTTATTGTATGTTTTCAGAGTGCAACTGAATGTAATTGTTGATGTTAAACTTGGCTCTGGCAGCTTTAGGAGTACTCGATGATAGGTTCAGTATTTCCTGAACAAGCTTGCGGGGTGACGTTTGCTCACCACTTTTATTTACGGCTGTTGTAGAGAAGAGTCCATGAAGATGTCAAAGTAACTTTAAATGAAAAGCAACGCTGACACTAACCTCTGGTGCATCCAGTACCTCCTCATAACTCTCTTTTATAGGCCACACTGTTACCTTTTCCCACGAGAACCCTAAACACGCTCGTCAAGCAGAGAGCAGGGAGAAACACAGAGTAAGGCAGCAAAATAAAAACATACAGAAACTGAAAGAGGGAGAAGACTGGGACTCATTTAAATGTTTAAATTCAGGAAGGGCACTTGCTCCATTTTTGTTTTGCGTAAACCTTGCTGAGTCATTGGAGGTTCATGGAGGCAGAGGAGAAGGATGAAGTAGTTGTTGTGGCTTTGAAGACCTTATTCAGGTGTTTCAGAAATTCAAATTTGTTCTACGTTCCACGTGTATTGAAAGAAAAAGAGACTGATCGTGGCATTTCTTGGTGCATTTTGCTTTTTTTGAGTGTAACTGCATAGATAATGACTTCACCAAATCATTTTTATTGAGCCCTAAATTAGTCCAATTTTCTCCAAACAAGTGGAAAAATCTGCCGCTTCAGTGAAGTTGTTGTAACATTTCCAATAGAAAATCAACTTGTTTCATGAATTTTCTAGAATCAAGTGTAATTTTTCTTTATTCTAGTGATCTGCCTTATTTTGTTTTGTTTCAAGATACTGACACTCGTAAAAACTTCTTGAAACAAGTTGATTTGTGTTGGAAAGAAACAATATTACAGCAATGGCAGTTTTTTTTCACTTGTTTTAAGAAAACTGATATTAAGAAAACAAAACATTTTAGACATTAATAATAGACAATATTACTTTGTACGATGGCATTTTAAGAGACTATATTTCCTATAAAGGTATCATTGGAAATACACGTGTTGTAGTCTTGTGCACCAGAATGATTCATCTGAATTTGGGGTGTGAAATGAAATGATCATCCCCCAGCTACACCACATAACTAACAGTGGCAGAGTAACAGAGCAGCCTAAAGTGATGCACTACGTGTAGCGTTGACCTTTCCATTAACAAAGCTTCCTGACGTGGGTCAATAGGTAGAGGTCAAACCAGAGGGGGCAGACCTGCGTAATTACCCTGGACATGGAAAACCTGCACTAAATCAGAATAATGTCCAGTGTATTAGACTCTCCATAAATTGTGGTGCGTTAGATTAATTCACGTCAGTGGGCAATGTGTCCGCTGTGATTAGTGGTAACAAGTATGTGTGGGAGCTTTTACAATCCGGGTGGCCACAGTGAGAATCAAAGCTCCAACTGTGGTCAAGTTGGCACCATTCAATGCTAATTGAGCTACGCACGACCACAAGTCTGTGGTCCAACTGCAAACACATGTCCATTTGTTTCATTGCTTTATTCGTTTGTTTGTAAACAAGATGTGACAGTCCGTGGACGACATCGAGGGAAGAAAACAAGGACAGCTCTGTTGCATATGGTCAGTGGCAGGATCAATGCTAATCACATGACAGGATTCCCATATTCAGACTAGGAGCGCCTTATTTTGAAGGCCTTATGAGGTGAGATGGAGGGATGGGCGTTGATCACATGAACATAGACAAACAGACATGCACCAGTGAGCACACATTCACAATACAGGCCCTAAACCCTGAATGATGTACCGCCCTCAGCTTTGACAAGATGATTAGAAAGGCCGGGCTGTGGAGGAGAGCCTCGACCCCGGAGCTGGACCTGAAACTTCTTCATCACCTCTGACACCATCTAATGACACTCATTTGCAATCTGACCTCCTGAACATTACCAGACTACTAGACCATGATAACAACACTAACAACTGCCCCCTCACTACTTTTCAATTTGATGTTTTCCGAAGGGAGTGGTCCATTTTTGATCAAATAAGGTCTTGGGTCTAGATGTGCAACACCTGAGTTTGCTCTAACACATTGGAGCAATTTTAATACACCGTGTTATGTAGGTGTATTATGAGTATGTTACATGTAGAGGATTTTTGCAAGCTAGCTTTGCATTATCTCAAAAGTGTGCCATGTGTTTTTAATGAGCACATAAAGGCCAGAAAATGCATCAAATAACTCATTTGTCCAAAGGTCTGTGTGCAGCTTTGAAGCAGTTGTTTTGGTTCTATCGGCTCTAAAACTATACAGTATAAATGAACAATGTTATAATCTGTAGCATATCAAAATATACAAAACATACATGTTTCAGTTAGTGGAGGACAATTTAATTATGTTCTGTTTGGTTTAGTTTGAAGGGTACAATTTGTTCTCTGCTGATTTTAGAGCACATGCAAAATAGCAAGAGGTGGCATGTAAGCATGCAAACTGCTGTACATGCAAGCTTGTGCACAGATGTAAATACTGTCAATGCACAGACACCTGATAGTGTGCAGACACACGCATTATTTAATCATTATTTCATCACAGCCAAAGCTCTCCAGTTTATCACCAAATTTCCACCCATCGTCTTTTAATTTGAAACACGTTACACATCTGCACTTGCTATCAGGTAGATACTTGATGAAACGCCTACTAAACATGCTGCCAAGACAAAATATGACCTGAAAGGTTTGGCCTCCAAGTCCTCATATTTAAGGTTTTTTTTTTTTTTCCCTCTAGAAATTTCTTACGTATTTCCCCCTCAATCAAGTGGCAAGAGCCGTTGAAATTGATGACTTGTGCTTCTAATGCCATGACCTGATGCCATTATAGTTAGTGACACGTTGCACCCTAATGGTTGAGCTCTTTATGAGCATGTGTGTAAAAGTGTATGTATGTGTGTGCGCACATGTGCATGTGTGTGTCAGAGAGGACTGCAGGCAAGGGGAGGGAGGAAGAGACGCTAATTGAAATTCCTTCAGCCATGTCTGGCAGAGCCTTGGTGTCTGAGTGGACACACACACACACACACACACATATTCACACTGGCCCTGGCCCTAATAAAAGTGGGCTTTGCCATATGGAGGCCATGTGCAAGACTGGCCTCTCTGTGCTTAAGCGTGTGTGTGTGTGTGCTCTTAGCAGGAGGCTTGTACAGCACCACAGACCCACAGACAGATGCATACAAACCTATGACATGTGTATGAAGGTGTGTGAGTGATAAAGATCCATTTCCGAAGGTTACATTCCCAGACACACACACTTGACATGCTGTGACTGATTCATATGCATACAGTAGACGAAATGCAGCGAGAGAAATTAGCTCGTGTTTTGGACTGATTCTGTGAACTGGCAGGGAATCTCTGGGCAGGTAAATGTGGGAGTAATGTTCTGTTCTCCCTCAATAACTACTGTCAACGTGCCCTTAGGCGATGCAGCTATTCTGAGCTGCACAGAGTCCAGAAGACTGTGGCAGTGCCGGAGAACTTCCAGATGTGTTTAACTAGAAGATAAAGATGTGGGCTACAGAATGATAACAGCAGATTTTCTGTTCTGGATCAGTCATAAATGATTATGTTGACCCTTACAAGCTGTTAAAGGTATTTATATGTGCTAGTATACAGATTAGATGCTTTGTTGAGGTTTGCATGCTACCATTTAGCTGTTGTGGTACAGTTCACATTCTTAACATGCATCTTCAGTCCTATTATCTTACAAGAGATTCCACATAATTTGTGCAGTTTGCGTTCATTCATGCAATCATACTTTTTGCTCCCTCAAAAACTACAGTTAAGGTATCTCAAGGTACCTTAAAGGTACCAGCGGAGTTTCTCAGTGCCCCACAGAGGAGGACTAAGAGCTGGGTTTCTACCCAGTGTGAATGTGAGGCTGAGTGGTGATGACAAAAGAGCGTGTGTGCTCAGTCACCCCCATCTCGGGATAAATAAAGGTTAAAATCATATTTCACAGCCCTCAAAATGCACAACCAGAGAAAAGAGCAGGAATCACATGGTTATTACTTTACATCTGCGCATAACCCCATACTTGCAGCACAATGGCAGCAAGGAGTAAGTGTACTTGTCTTTCTCCCGACTGGTTTGGTAATAGCTGTGTTTTAGATATTTCCTCAAAGAAGAAGAACTTTCTCTGGGCAGTTTCTAATTGGTTCCAGTGGATCATCTCTCTTTTTTATCTTCCTGGCTTACTCATTTTGTTTTTTCCTCTCCTCTCCTCTCCCAGTGTCATGCTCTCCCTTCCTTAACTCTCTGTAGTCTGGTAAATATGCCTGCCTGTACACATGGTGAAAAGGCTGAAAATCACGCAACTCTGTTATTTGTTCTTTTGCCCAGTCACCTGTCTTAATGTGCAGGTTGGAAAAACATCTATCTTTGCAGATAAACGCATGAGATGTAGTGGGAGAAACCCAGTGCATCCTTTGCACAGCAAAGTGTTCTTTTTGACAGATATAAAAATGTTTATTAGCGAACTTCATTATGTGGACTTCCCCTTGCATTAGGCTGCTTTTCTATCAATTTGTAGTTCAACTAAAAAGTCTAAGAGGAAATAAAATGGCTCAATATCCAGTAAAAGCTTAAGAAATTCCCAGATTGCTTCTAAATTCTCACAAGTTGCTAATTCCATACTTAAATGCTGCTTAAAATGTAAAGAACCAATGAAACACATTTAAAAATGTAACAAAGTTGGCTTACTGTATGGATCGTCCTCGCTTTTGGTGCCATTAACTTTTCCTTTCTTGTCAATGCGAAGGAAGAATTTCTGGTAGGAGAACAGTTTCCTCCTGCGCACATCTCCTTGTAGATGGTTGTAGCTGCTCCGCACGTGGCGCCCGATGACCGTCGCGGAGGACGATGACACATTGGTCTCCCGTGGCAACCTCGCAGAGGATGCATGCAGCGGAGCGGGTGATGGGGAAGTTGGCGGGTGTGAGATGAAGATGTGAGGAGGAGTCCCTCCCGGTGCATTGTGGTTCGTTTCAGAGTCTGATGATAAAGCGCCGGACAGGGGGGAGGATGAGGAAGGTCCGAGCAGGAGAAGCAGGAGGAAGAAGGTGAAGGAGAGGATGAGTGAAGGAGGTCTGCAGCAGGGGCAGAAGGAGAACCAGGCGACCGGTGCACCTTGTGTCACTGTCCATCTACACATGGTAGTGGAGCTGGGAGAGCTGTGGAGATGCTCAGGGGCTGGGGCATGCTGAGCTGGGTACAGGGAGAGGGAACGAGAGTGGGAGAAACTCCCCCTGACTGACCGACTGCACCTCCTCTCTCTGGGGACCCACAACCTCACTGAGGGGGAAGACAATCTGGCCGCGGTAGATGTGATAGTGGTAGCAGATGTAGTGTTATCGGTAATATTGATGGTGATGGCGGTGCAGCTGCTGGTGGTGGTGAAGCCTGCAGTGTTGTGGCTGACTCTGCTGTAGTCCCCTGTGCTGTTTATTCCTCAGCAGCGCCGCAGGAATGCATCAACATCCAAAACTGAGATCACCTCGCAAGGGGAACAACTGGGGGTTCACCGCCTTAAAGACCTCTCACCACCTCCACCCTCTCCTCCCAAGACTGCCGCTCTTTGCTGTAGTTGCTCACACACACACACGCTCAAAACCCTTTTTAAAGTTTGAATGTACACTTACAGTCTCACATCCAAAGACAAGAGCACACATTATCAGGTCATTCATATACACACTGCTAAAAATCTACTCCACACACACGTCCCAAATCATTTCTCTTCTCCAGTCCAGGGAGGTGGATAGCAGGAAGGCGCAGGAGGTCTGGATAAAAGATGCCAAACTGCTCAGTACAAAATGAATAAATAAAAAAAGAGGAAGTCAAAAGAGGATTAATGCTGCTTCTCATAAAATGTCCAGAGAAATCCACGCAAGGCAGGCCACAAAAAAAAAAGAGTCACAGAATCCAGACTTTCTTCTTTTCTCTCTTGGTTTCTCTTGGTTTGTCGGAGCTGGTTTGAAGTCACTTGAGTGTGTAAGTGAGCCCGGGAGCTCTCGTCTTTCTCCCCTCTCTTGTTGCGCGTCTTGTCAGTGAGCTGAGCTCCCTATCTCTCCTCTGTCCTTGCCTCTCGGAGTCTGAGCGCTGGAGCAGTGCGTTGCCTCTCTTCTTTCCTCCTGTGTGCGGCTCCCTCTCCTTTGGCCCCCTCCCTCTTTCCTTTTGCCTCTCCCTCTCTCCTATCTCTATCAGCGGTGCTCTCTCTGGTTATCTGGAGTTTCTCTGAGGTGACTGAATCTTGTCTTTCCTTTCACCTTATTTATCTGCTGCAGTTCCCCAGATGTCATCTCTTAGTGTAATTGGACGTCTATGAAAACCACTTGGCTTTGAAGAGCTGTGTGCATTTATGTGTGTGTGCATTTGTGTCTGCACATGTACATGTGTGTTTGTGTGTGCGTGCGGGGGGGGGGGGGATCTGTCCCACCCCATTTTCTCTTTCCCTCCCTCTCCTTCTCCCCCGTTACTCTGTCTCCTCCCCTTCCCAGACAAAACCCCACCAGTTGAGCAGAGCAGGTCCGAAAGAGGGAAAGAAAACCTTTCCTTCATATCTCTCTCCTTTTAGAGTGCTCTGAGGTCCATCTTTCGAATATTTCTGTCCTCTTGATCAGCACTGGGTATTTTTAATAATGGTGCTCATAAGATACCTGAGTTTTGGAGCTTATGATACCAAAATAATTTTTAATTCTCATTTTTCTCTACAAAACACTTTTTTTCATTTAACAGAAGAAGCCAAACTTTTGAAATGTTAAATGTTGTCTAAACTCAAGCAGCAGCAGCACTCAAACTGGCAAAACCCCATTTAAATCAGGAACTATCTGAAGAAGAGAATAAGTAAACAAGGTTATAACTGTGACCATTCAGTGACACCTTCGGTACTTGACAGTTCTTTATGCCCCGGGTCGGGCTAGGACGCATTATAGTCAGTACCAAAAGAATATTGAACTTCAATATCCAGCCCTAGTCATTGTAAGGTGTATGTCATAATCTCTACTAGTTTTTCAGTAAATACTATTTCCTTGGAATGTAACTTAAATAAATGACATCAAGCTCACCTGTAAATAAAAGATGAAGCATAGCGTTAGTTAGGGCGGAGCACTGATGCCGCGCTTGCATTAGCTGATTGGCATCAGCTGCTTCATTCATGCTTCACAATCACTGGCTCATTCACAGCCGTGTGGCTGCCAGCTGGCCTGTAACATCCAATCACATTCATGCAGGTGTACAGCGCAGCCGTTATAACCTGACACCTCACACTATTACTCCCTCCACCACCCAAACCTCCTTCTTAGGTGTTAAGTATTTGGTATTTTTGATTTAACTAAGATTAAATGTTGATGTATGTGTTTATTAAGAGGGGGGTGTTGTTCACCCAGCTTGCTGCTCGGGTTCTTTGAGAGCCTGAAAGAGCAAAGCCTTTTCTGCCAAATGTATTTTTATAGCCATTTGCTATAAATGGTCAATTCATGGACATAAGTGTCTCTGACTGAAGTTGTGTGCTAATTTTCCTGATTAGATCTTCTTCTGCCGGTCGAAGGGATGCTCATTAGTAAAATTACCTCCTCTGGTGTTCATGACAGAGTAAAAAAACGTATGAATTCTTACATACATAGTTACATAATTGCCTATGCCTGATAATGGCTCATTTGAAGATGCACATAACAGTTTTGAGCTGGGTCAAGTTCCCCTCAGCTGTTTTGACAGATACTATCAAGTGATTTCTTTACTTGGAGCTTAATCTTTAGATAAACATCTCTGTTTTTGGATGACAGAAGTTGTAGGCTACCTTACGTGTGTTGCTGCGTTTCACCTAGCAAGAATCTAGGTCTATTGTCTGGTTTCAGCATTGTTTAATTTCCTTTTCACATTGTCAGACAACAGCCATATCTCCGCCCCTGCCTCTTCTCTTCTCTCATAGGTTTACTGGAGCTACTGACTCCTGTCCAAGGTATGCAGCAGATAGATTTGAGTTATCATGTTCTGTGTTTCTTTATTCTTTTAGTCGCTCTGTGTCAATCCATCATGCATTGGTACTGGAGGATTTTCAAACAATTCCTTTTGCCAGCACAGCAATAACTATGTAAAAAGATAGACCTGTACACTACAGTCAGCCAGCAGTTCCCTTTAAGGTGGTTAACTCTTACTGAGATTATACAGATGTTGGGTGCTGCCAACAGTCTGTCATTCACATCAACTTTACAGCCTCCTGACTTTGCAGATGCAAAGATTAATTTGATGAAAGACCAACTATCATCAGTGATTCAAGATGTTATTTCCTTATTTGATATATTGGTGATCAATGATGGCATACTACTTTATGTGTGTGTGTATAATTTAAATTTTTTTTTTTTTTTTTACTTCTTCTCTGGGCTCATGTCCAAATTAGAGACTTGGAGCTGAAACGATGAGTTGATTGAACAACAACTTTTTAAAAGTGTTTTTGGAGACATTTTTTTCCTACCAGTTTGACAGTAGAGAGATGGCAAGAGAGAGAGAGAGAGAGAGAGAGAGAGAGAGAGAGTCCATGGGCTCACGGATGTTGTGGCATCTTAGCCCTTAGGCCCACAGGGTAGCCCTATCTGCAACTATTTTGATTATCGATTAATCTTTTAATTCACTTTTTAAGCTAAAATATCAAACATTCCCTGGTTCAATTGTTGGTTTTCTGTCTTACTGTATGTGATAGTAATCTGAATATCTTTGAGTTTGAGACTGTAACCCTAAAGCAAACGATTAACCAAGATTAATCTGCAGATTTTTTGTTAGTTGCAGCCCTGTTAGGAATCACAAATGTTGAAAAACCTGTCCCCCTGACCATCTGTGCTACACTTTACACACATGCCCACTTGTTCAGGTACGAGCAGATCATCTACATGTCAACACCTGCAGACAGAATTCAGCACCACGGACAGCACTTTACGACGTGGTTTTTCAACAGGCGGTATGTAATTGAAGATCCTCGCCTTTGATATCGGAAACTTTCCTTAGCGTCTTGCCAAGCTGTTTGACATCTTTTGGATCGAGTCTGCCATAAGCAGATTCTCTAAGGCAGACATGTACAGACATGATCCCCTCTGAAGAACAAACAAGCAAAGTGTTGTTGTGTCACTGTGACACAGGTAGAGAAACAAACCCCAGCAGTGTCACATTTTAGGTTTGATGTAGATTTCTCTTTCACATCCATTTCTCATTCATGCTAATGTGTGCCAGATGATCTATCTTTATTGCAGAACATGAACAACCTCCTTTCATTCATTGGAAGTCTAGTAGAGCTGATACAAGTAGTTGATTAATCGAGTGCATGGACAGAAAATTAATCAGCGATTATTTAGATAATCAACTAATAGTTTTCTGACATTTTATGGATACAAAGATCAATTGAATAATCGAGATCAACAGATTAATCACTAATGAAACACATTAGTTGCAGTCCTTAAGTCTTGAATGTAACTGACGCGATCTTTTTTGGTCAAATTTTAAAAGTCATTATACAGTTTTAGGTAGGTCTTTAGGATAGTATTGATCACAGGAGCTCACATATTGAGCATAGCATGCTAACTGTGTATAAGGGCAGAACACTGGCTAAATAAATGAATGAATGGGAACTTGTGAAGCAATAAAAAATGGAAACTCTCAGGGAAAGAACAAAGGAGTGAGAAGAGACAGAAAAACGCCAAGAGATAGAGTGAGAGGGAGAAAGAAAAAACATCTGGTCAGTGGCTCTGTGGCTTCAATTTGGGGTGTAGAATGACAACACACAACACACAACACACACACACACACACACACACACACGGACAAACACAATCAAATACAGAGTGTGTCTCAGACCCTTCTTTTATTGCGCTGAAATTTTCAAGCTGTTTAATCATTACTGTGTTGTAATAATAAGCACGAATCACTATTGAACTAATTATCAGTTACCGATCAATTACCGACTGATCTCTTCATTGCCTTGCCCTGCAGTCTTGTTGTTCTGTGTAACGGTCCTAACAAGACTCAGATGTTGGAAGTCTGTCGTCCATGAGGGAAAAAATGTTTCGTCACACCAGAAAACAATTTGTTTGATGCAGTGAAGCACCACATATTCCGCTTTTTTCCCCCTGAAATACTTAAGAAGGCTGGAGGGGCTTCCCTCTCTGGAAAGGATTGTCATTCAAATGTTATTTGCTTTACAATAAGTAACACACGGTTCAAAATTGATTTACATGATTTACGAGAGTTTGTTTTCTGGCAATTGAAAAGTATTTTCAAAATATGACACAATAGATAACATGACTCAAAATTTTAACGGAAAATATACCAAAAATCTGACTTACTGTAATTGCGGTGCTACTAATACATAGTTTCAGCTGTAAGTCTCGTACATTTAGGTCAGAATGCAAAAGCGGTGCCTCTCTAATGATGAATAAATAATTTTTTTAGATGTGGCCACATTTCTCAAAATCTTTTTTTTCCCCCTCGTAGGAAAGAAATGAGTCAGTCTCATTGTCTCGTGGTTTTGGCTTAAACTGCCGTTGCAATCTGAGGCCAAACTTCAAAGTCAAGCAGAGTGGAAGTGCTGATCTGGGGTCAGCAACCAAAGCAAAACGGCTACGATCTTTATATATTCCCTACACGGATTTTAGATCAGTAAATGTGAGCGGCTTTGCAGATTCCAGCCCAGATGAGCTGACATGGGTCCCCTCTGGCTCCGCTGGTCATGCCTTGGATAAGTCTTGATTGCTCATGCCTAGGAGGAGAACGCCATTAGGGACCAGCAGTTCGGCTCAGTGATTCTAATTGTTTCATTGCGGTTGAGCTGGTGGCTTTGAACGCATTATGGTCTTCAAACCAGCTCTGCAGAAATGGCCCTGGCAGTTATCTTTAATTACAGACACATTAAAGCACTTAAAGACAAAAAGGAGGACTTACAATAAGCTAACTTACAGATACAGTACAGTTACGGTCAAGCCGCTGAATAGATAATTATCAGTGAATGCAAACCATCAGTGACAATGTTAATATACCAGAGCACTTTGATTAGTTTTGAAGAAGCTTTTCAATTCGCGGAATGAAAAATAAAGTTGTGATTTAAAATGAATCCTTTTAAAGCTGTCTTGTTGCCCTTCCCACTGAGTGCATTATTTTTTGTCATTTTATTGGAATCTGTTACATGCACTTGAAATGGAAACAAACACAAATTAGCGTGTTAACTGCAGCTATAAGAGAAACACAAGTAAACACCTCTTTCTCATTGAGCCTCAGAAGGTATGCCAGACTCCTGAGCGAAGAGACACGACCTTCAGATCGCATAAACAAAGATGTTCTGAGACGGTGACATGGAACAATAAGACTGGTGCTTTGGTTTAAGGGTGTTTTATGATTCACACACCACAGTATTTCCGATGTTCTCCTCATGCCGATTTTCAAAAAAAGGCAGGTTTATAATCACGAACAAGTCTCTCCTAAAGCTACAAACAACACATAAAGGCAGCACTGTCTACAAGTAATAATGTAATAATTTTGGTTAACTTCACGATTGTCACATATTAGTCCTGACGATCTGGTTTCTGTCATTCACAGGAATGTTTTATTGTTTAGAAATTAAATTATGCAACATCATATGCGCCACACATGAGTATTTTCTTGTGGGATGAGCACTTTTGTCTTCAAGGGCTGATCCAGATGATTAGTGGATAAAGATATCACAACCAATCTTTCTTAAAGGGAATTCTTGAAATGGACTGTCTGATCCATCAGAATAAAAGCACCTGTGAAGGTCAGAGGACTAAAGGGTCATTACCAATGGAAACAAACAACACAGAGAGCAGTCTGATGCAGGGCTGCTGTTCTTCCTCATCCACAACTGTCCTCTAAAATCGACAGTGAGAAGGAATAGTTTATTTCTTAGGGCCATGCTGAAAATTATGACTCAATATGAAGTCATAACCGAGCTAATTATACATTTGAAAGAAAGTGCTGCCATATTTTGGTTTTTAGACACCATCACCTCGCATCTGTGAAACAGACATAACCCTCTGACATCTGCCTTGCAGATACATCCATACACCAACAGTACTGATGCCATAATGAGCCATTCAGTCAAACAAACAACACTCAAAAACATAAACTTCACAGAGCACATAGGAAGTGTATGCAGCAGGTGTTGATTTTATTAATGGCTGTGGACCTCCTCGACCGGAAGCATTTGTTGCTTCTTTGGTGTGTTGGCTCGGTCGGGTCATCATTAATGCTGGATGTGGTTTAGGATTAAGAATTACTGTCAGTGGAAACACAGCACCAACAAGACAGTCAGAGTATTTAAATAGATTAAACCGGCCCTGGTTTCTTATGGCAAAACCTTTTTATGGTGCAAGTGCAGAAGCAGTAACCGTCATGTTTAAGCAAAGCGTGTACTCTACGTTGCGCTTAAGTTCAAAATCTGACATCACAAAACCTCATTGGCTCCGTCTGCAGCCAGTTTCATACTTAATTTGTCAACTACTGGCTTAAATTACAAACTGTGATTCTCGATATCAGATGGTGCCGCTTCCACGACTGAGTTTACATTTTGAAATGTAAACCTAAAGTTTTGAACTGTTGCCCAATGCACCACTGACAGCTTCTTCTAATAGTGTTGAGATAGCTTCCATATTTTAATAATGTTAACTACATGGAAGTAATTACTGCGTGGCCCATGCAGGAGACTAAAAAGCTGAAATGTTAAACACAACTGCCACTGGAATGCTAATTCTCATGATACATTTGCCGTGGTAACAAATTACATTTCACCAAGGCGATGATCATTTCCATCACTTGGCCAGCTGTTAACTTACTGGCAGCCACCTTAGTGTCGAGAAAATGAACTCGCCGAACTGGAGAGCTCCTTTCAGATATGTGAATGATCTCCATTTGTAGCTTCTTCACTATTAAAAATATGTCTTCATAGGACCAGTTATAATTGTTGACAAATACTATACATTAATAAACACTTAAATGTCCTTACAATTACATTATAGTGTGTTATAGACCATTTATCAAATGTTTGTAAACTGCTTATGAATGGTAAACAGGGGGACCTAAAGTAAAGTGTCTACCTGTCTCTACCTTGTTAATTTTGAACAGAGGCTATATTTTGCCCACCAACATGCACCGTACCAACATCCACATCTATCTCATCATACTGTCTAGTGGAGGTGCATGGTCTTCACTGAAATATTGATGTAGGGATTGGGAGTGTTGGTTCCGGGTGAATAATGCAACAGGTGGATTAGTTCTGGTTTCAGAGAAAGGGAGCGGATGGATAAATTAATGATTATAGATTCTTCCATCCACCTTTCTGAAAGAATTATAGGCGAAAAGACGAAAAGAGAAGAAGAGAAAATGCTGACACAAATTTGCATTCACGTACTCTACGAATTTTACAGAAATACAATAAACAGATTTCTTTCAAAGTAACCCTTCACAATCTAGATGTATCCTGGTTTTGCGGGGTTAAATTAATATGAAACATTCAAGGTATTCTGTTTTTGTTGCAATTGGGGCCTTGCAGTGTTATCTGAAGGCATATATAACTTACATAACTTGCCCTTGGCACTTTGCATGTATGCCTATGAATGATGTGGGTTCCTATTCTTAAATCCGTCGCAGTCTAAGCCCCAGCAATAAATTGCTACATTACATTTAACAGACTTAAGTGAGCACCTTTACGTGACCGTAATGAAGTTTGACAATCAGTATAAACTGGCACATTTGTCACAGTCCAGACATGTATGTAGTTAAAGAGAGACAAAAAGAAAGAGGTATCCAACAGGGGTGGGGAAGGGGGAGGTTTTGGGGAGGGGTGCTGAGGAAGGGGGAAAGGGAGAGAGGGGAAAAAGAGAGAGATAATTGTCTTTGATGATTGATTATTCTCACGGCTTTCTTGTTTATTTCACCAGGCGGGAAGTTGAAAGCAGAGTAGGCCTGTGACCAATCAGTGGTCATAATTAAAAGTCGGGATGGGTGCCAGAACCAATCAAACACTGGTTCATTAGAAGGCGGGACAAGAGGGAGGCAGGGATGTGGTCTGGAAGCAGGCAAACAGATGAGAGGTGTTTGTTAAGTCTGTAAAACTCTTGTATTCCTTGCATCTTTACGTGTTACATCACCGCGTCGATATGTCAAATGCATCAGTGTACGGTACTATAAGCCTGTTGTCATTTTTCAAAACAAGTAGTAAAACCTTTTTAATGTATATGTTTTCAGTCATGCTAGAGAGTGTGGATGGCTATGGCGGTCAGCCAGTCGGTCCACCACTTTTGTAGAGACATGCATGGTCCCCCGAGGTTGAATCCTACTGACTTTGTGACCCCCTGACTTTTCCTGTAGTTTTCACTCATCCTGTGAAACATCTCAACATCTACTAGATGGATTAGCATCAACTTGTGTACAGACATTCATGGTTCCCAGAGGATTGAGCCTACTGACTTTGGTGAGCTTTTGTGTGAAATGTCTCGAGAACCATTGTATGGATTACCGTAAAAATTTGTACAGACCTGTCCACCTTAGGGTGAATTGTAATAACCTTCGTGCTCCGCTGACATCTAGGCCATCATCAAGTCAAAATTTCGATTTCTCCAATACTAATGACATTCCCATCAGCCTCAGCTGTACTTAGTGTCTTTATTGCTAATTAGAAAATGTTAGTTTAGCATGCTAACATGCTAAAGTAAGAGGGTAAACATTATACTTGCTAAATATCAGAATGTTAGCATTGTCATTGCAAGCATGTTAGCATGCCGAAGTTAGCATTTAACTCAAAGATCTGCTGTGCCTAAGTACAACCTCACAGAGCCACTAGCAGACTCTTAAAATAAGTAGGGGGGTAAGGGTAAAAATGTTGGATTTATGTACACTAGATTGAAATCAGTAGATACATGTCTAGCAATGTTTCTTCACTTTATCTCTCTGTGAATGTCTGTAGTAAACATTCTATATAATAGTTTCCAACTGAATTAATTAACTTTCATAACTAGAATTAATTGCAAGAAAGGATACAGAGGCCCTTTTTTAGTCAAGTCAACTGAGTTCATACGTCCTTACTAGGCTTGATAACAGAAAGAGAAATATTACTACAGAAACCAAAGTTAACTTGAGAAATCCTATGTAAGGGGCACATCTATGGAGCGGATGCCATGGCGTGCAGGATTGCATCAGGCAGGAGGTAAAATGGAGGCCAGGTGTGCCTGCGTGAGCAGAGGCTCGAGAGTTATTTGGCCAAAATGCTCCCAGACCTTTCAAGCACGAAGAACATCCTGCTTTAGACATCACAGGGCGGCACTCATTTTAGTGCTCTCTTGACCTCCACGCTGCCACAAATGCACAAACCTCCAACCTTACACACGTACTGACACATAAACACAAACACGCTGACACACGGTCATGAACACACACAAATTTGCATAAAGGTCAGATAAGGGTGAGAGGTCAGAGGAAAGAGTGAGACATGGGAAGTTCTATCAGCTCCTTCCTAATGTTACCGAGGATTTTGTAACCTTCCACACCAACCTAACACACACTAACACACCCCCCGCCACCACTCACTTCCATTACTTTGGCCATAGTTGGAACCAGACACCTGTCCTGTTCCGTGTACTGAGGTTGGATTTCAAGTATCAGGTTTAAGTGGGCCAATACCCCACTCCCTCCCTTCTCCTAACCTCTCCGCACACGCTCAGTTAGCAGGTGACCAGTGTACCTGCAGCTTTATCCTCTACATATAAGCACGGCAGGTACAGACGTTCCACCTCCCCCCGCATGACACATTAGTGAGGAGAAGAGAGGGCGACAGGAGTTGAAAGGCAATTATGTCTGGTCTCTGATGAGAGAACAAACTCAGGCAGACAAAGCCCTGTGATGTGGTGAAGCCATCCAACCTTCCCCAGGTACACAGGTAGACAATAGACAGCCAACTCAAAGCCCCGCAAAATGCATTCTGTCTAGACACGCGAACAAACCAAAGCAAAAAGAGTCCATACAGAGAGCACGAAGACATCCGTTAGTAGGTGAGACAAGAGCAAAAAAGCAGAAAATGCTTTGAAAGTACTTTGAAGCACTTGAAATGCACTTGAATTAACCACTTGTTAAGCACTTGTCTCAACAGTGAGCACTCCACTTTAAAGATCAATCAAGACAGATTATTTTACAGTGCTCTTTATGTTTAGAGCGGGTATTTGAAACATGTTCCTTTTTTTTTCTGAGACACAAAGAAGACTCAAAGCCCTGTGGATTTTCAAGACATGTTCATCTGGGAGCCAAAACTGCGCGAACATACTGTCTTACGCAGGTAGATTGGCGGATGTGGAAAGTTCACCACTCGGTTTGTGCTGAATGCAGTATGATTGTCTTGATTTTCTCTAATCTTATCCTGATCATGTCAACATGGGGGATGCAAATTACGTTCCAAGTTGGATTACCAGTCAAAATTTTGCAGCAACATTTTGACAGTGTTTTTCCCTGTGATTGGAATTCATTGTAACTAGATTTCGACTTGACTACAGCTGCCTTCCTTCTCAAAAGAGCAAGCTATGATCTTTTCAAAGTCACCTTCCAAGGAAACAAGCAGCAAGTATTTGAGACCTAAAAGATTTTCAGTGGAATATCTTTAGTATTGCATTTGTAAATCAAAGTATGGCATCATCCCAAATATTAATCCTAATATAAACTTTGCAACACCACTTAGTGCACTACTGCTGCACTGTGCACCCCCAGACAGTCACTTGAAGGTCCTACTGTACTGATGTAGCATAAAGTGTAAGCTGTGAGTACATCTTCAATAATCTCTACTGTCAAAATAACTGTTCTGTATCTTGTAGAGAAGTGATGTATTTTGATTGACGTTCACACCTGTAATGCTTTCTCCCTTCAGTCTAAATTTGTTTTGTGATGGCTGATTGATGATATAGGTTGTCATTTGTCTGTAATAACTGTGTTGCAAGTTTTTACAAGGCCAGCGTGAACACCTGCGACCATGTGCTCCAACTCGCTGGGGCTCACAACAACAAATGCATTTACAGCGTTAGAAGAAGCACTGCTACCAGAGATGGCACACACTTGCACAGACGCACATAAAACACACACATGATCCTGCGGTTTTCAAAACCACAACAAACACTTACTCCAGGACTAATCCCATGTCTGTATGTAGTGTTTTCTCCTGTTTATACTCTCCAGTAATGATAGGGCCATTAGACATGAGACTTGGTCTCACATAAAAGGAGTCATCACGCTTCATCATCACAACGGTCTGTTGCCTGTAATGAGGACAGAGAGGCTGGGCTTCCCCTTGTATAGCTGCTAATGTCTTGACTCATGGGTTCCCACAGCAGTTGTCCCTCACATGTCCTGACTGAAGGTGAATCCCGCTATACTCTATCTCAGTGGTTCTCAAGGTGGGGGTCAAGATCACTCTGAAATGTGTCAAGATGTTTAGAAAGTAGGGAGAGCAGGAACAACATATTTCTGCTACACAAAATGACGTTTCATTTTTCCGACTTGTATCTAATCTTTGCTTTTATGTTGTGATTTATTGGATCATTCATCTAAAAAAATATACATATATACCTTAGATATATCACTCTTTGATTGAACTGGTCACAATTGGCAGACATACTGTACGTCACTGGTTATGAGATTCCTCAAGTAGACATTACTTTGTCTTAATGAACAAAACACAAAACAATGTACTGATCCTACTAACAAGTATTGTCTGTGTAGCCAAAGCCTGATATAGCTTATTCCTCTGTGCCAGAGACCTCCATTGTCCAAAAACTATTAAAAGCACATAAACACATTAATGAGTCACAGTTTCTATGGGCTGTCCAACAAATGCACTAATTACTCTTGTTTGAGTAATGTTAGCTGAAAAGTACAGTGGCCAGCTGTTACTGAGCCTTTTTAAAACAAGACTAAGAGTCTCCAACCATGCCAGTGGCTCTGTGAGGCTGTACGCACTTTAGCTAAATGCTAAAGTTAACATGCTCAGAACGACATAAAATGTTTGCTATGTTCTCCAATATAGTTTAGCATGTCAGCTTGCTAACATTCCTTATCAGCACTAAAGACAACTGATGAGGGCGCTTGATAAAAAGTGAAGGGATCACTAAAGTGATTACAATTGATCCTGAGGGGCAAATTAATGTCTGAACCAAATTACATGGCAATCCATCCAGTAGCTGTTGAGACATTTAACCTAAATCCACAAATTTTAACGTAACGGCGGCACTATAGGAAAAGTCAGGGGGTCACCAAAATGCTTCCTCTAGAGACAATGAATGTCTGTGCAAAATTTCAAGGCAATCCAGACGTTGTAGAGAAATTCTGGACCAAAGTGGTGGACAGACCGACATTGCCATCCTTATAGAGCCATGCTGCGAGCATAGCTAAAAATTGTTTATTCTATATAGTTCAATTCAATAAGCTTTATTGGCATGACACTTGACATGTGTTACCAAAGCACTATTACAATTATGAGAGAAAAAAGTTAAGAAATGAAATTAACAATATATCTGCGTTTTTAAGATTTACAAATGGGCCAAGTGCCACAGTAAGCTGGAAAGCTTTGAGTGACGGAGTAACACACTGTTGGTTTTAGTCTTTCCATGGGATTTGTTAACAATAACAGAAATATATAATATCACCAGCCTTATCCTTTAACACTTCATAAATAATCTTTCTTTTGAGTACATGTATGAAATACACTCACCCCATGTAGGCTTAAAAGATGGCTGTGAAAAGTCTGTAGCTTGCTCTTTCACAGAGGACAGCAGCTGTGGTCATCTTGGATTCACAAGAATGAACAATGTATTCAAATGCTGACCGAGAGTCACAGCGAGGAAAGTGGTATATAAAAAAAAGACTGTATGTATATTAAGCTATCAGAGCAATTTGAGGATAGTTAGCTGTTATAAATCTCCACGTTCTCTTACAGATATGACAGTGACATACAGTATTTGGAGCTATGACATATCTGTGAATTTCAAAGGGTCTTTTTCATATGGTGGCCAGTGCAACTGGCATGTTGACTTCTGTTATCGCTATCAGCATGTGTCAACTTAGGCCAAGTCACTCATATGGAGGCAACAAATCGGCATTGTCTCTCGCTCTCTCTCTCACACACACTAAGTCTGCAATACCCTTTTGCAGTGTGTAAAAGAAGTGTCTGCTGTCTGCTGAGGCCAACTCCCTCATATGGAGGCAACAACGCATAAATATCTTTGATGTATTGGATGCAGACCCAACTGAGTCCACATGTTTCCCAAAGAGATGAGTAATGGCTAATGGAACAGAAAAGGATTAACAAGCATCACTGCACCGGGTCATGAACTTTATACACAACAAACAAACATGTCACATTTGTTTGCGTAGTGGTTTTGATTGTTGGTCTTGTCTGAGATGTCGATGAATGATGAGGCAACATGGGAGCTTCCAGAGAGGAAAAACCCCAGTGCTGGTACAGTGGAGCTCGCGTGTGTGTGTGTGTGTTACAACAGCAAAGTTAGGTAACTCACATCACCGCTGGGCTCTTCACAAGGGACTGTGGCCTACTTTCTCAAACCAGTAATACATTACCTTGCACCTGTAACTAATTTTAAGGCAACAAAATTACACACAGCACAGAAATCCTTGTTAGGACTAATAGGCTACATTCAT
Organism: Macquaria ambigua; assembly: GCA_008360985.2. Classification (NCBI taxonomy): domain Eukaryota; kingdom Metazoa; phylum Chordata; class Actinopteri; order Centrarchiformes; family Percichthyidae; genus Macquaria; species Macquaria ambigua. Next base: position 63,592 of record VMKM01002139.1, on the reverse strand, counting down.
TATTATGTAACCTTTCATTTATACCCTCACAATCAGTGTTCATCTTCACAGAAACTACACTGCGAACAAACAGCAGTGCAGTTACAGGCAAGAATAAGCACCTGAACTTTGCTTTGTGTCATTTTTAACTGATGTCTGCTTGTAAGGCTGTGTTCAGACCGACTTGAGCCCTGCATGAAAAAGCGTAGCCCTCATTCACTCCGTTTTTGCAACTTTTAAGTAGGAATGCCTTTTGAAATAGCGCAGAGCCTTTTGACATCCTCTAGACCTACACTGTTGCCTCCTACATCAGCTCAACACATTCTGTTAAGATGTGTCGGGATAACGATAAAACAACACAGAGATTGGACGCAGTCAGCAGTGTACCTTTGATGTGATCTGTCAAGCATCTGGTGTAAGAAAGGCATATCGTGGGTAGACTAACAAGCCAGCATTAGTTTAGCATCTTTGTTAGCCACATGGACGGACAGACTGAGACAGCTGAGCAGGCTACAAAATTTAAACTGTGTCATCAGAGACACATTAACCACCTGCTGCAGTTGTGGACAGGTCTTTTCTTCAACAACAAACTCTGCAGAAGAAGTGGTTTCCTTCTCTTCCTAACTGTTGGTTTTGTAATTTTCCAGCAGCTCAGCAGACTCAACAGGAACACTTGTAATCCTGCTGCCAAGAGACATTTCACATTTTCACACCTATAGTAGGCCTCTAGTGAAAGCAGAATTTCCTGCAAGCTGTGGATTGGCAGAAAATGTAGCACTTAGAAAGGGCAGAGGGGAGAATGCATGAAAACTGAAATTATTGCATGTTTTATTGATGTATGTATGCTAATGTGAATGATTGGTTTAGTTTTTTTTAACGAATTTTAAGAAAAAAATACTGGAAAAAAAATGTAATTCCAGTTCTTAGGCAGGACTAAAACGGATAGAAGTTTTATTGGATACATTTATGTCACTTGGGTTGTTTTGGATGTGAATGTGGTTGGTGGAGCAAAGACTGTGGAGAAAACAAAATTGAATTCATTATTTTTGTTTTTTAATCATTTATTGAATGGTTTGATCATAAATTGGATCATGCTGTGAATGTCTTCAGATGGAAATGGCTCCATAAACACCATCAACATCAACTCATCAGGGAATCAGAGAAAATTACTTTTTTTTGGGTGGACTTGTAAAAAGTCCATCATAGGCTCAGATGACTTCTTGCACATGACACTGGCAAAAATAAAGGGAGGACCATGGTGTTGTATTACATCTATACATTAGTTCCCATTCTACCTATCTACCTACTTGCATGTAGTTCATTGAAGGTCTCGCTCCATCTGCTGAAGTTTTTTGTCTTTATTCTCATGTGTCTTCTTCAACTAGAACAACTCTGAAGGAGAGGTATCTTGCACATGTGCAGACAGAAAGCAAATGCATCAACAAATTCCCTCACTCCTTTTCTCGCTTTGTCTTTTTCTCTATCTGTCTGACTCTCTCCACCTCTCTTTGTTTTTAGTTCCTCTCGCTGATAAATCAGTTTCATCCATCTAAAGAGGCCACACAAAACACACTTGTACCTCATGGACACTCATTCTGTGAACATTGCAAGACATCTGAGTTTTTAGTTTCCCAAGACACTCATGAACGTTTACTTCTAGAAGACAAATAAGATTACCATATTAACTGATTGTATTAACTGCTAGATATTCTTTTAGAAGCTGAGATTTATAATAAAACTTGACATGTAACATTTGCTTGTCGAGAGGCAACAAACTAATCTGAGAAAGAACATTATTGGAACCCTCAGCCATTTCCAGCAGAGCCTAAAACAAACACATGATTCGATGACTACTCAACCTTTCACTGGTAGACATTACAGTACTTTGAAACCTCATTATATCGGGTCTGATTATGGGTTTAATCCTGAACCTGACATTGAGTGGTCCACTGGACCGAGACAAGACATCCGCTCACTCACCGGGAGGGACCTGGATCATGGTCCACTGAAGCTTTGTCTTGAACCAGAGTTCTTGAATTCAGACGTCTTTTACCTGTCAAGGTGATAGACAGCCATGCTACTTATTAATTCAACAAGCACAAAACATTTTAGCAAGAACCCGTGAAATTCTTTAAAACGATCATAATGTTTTACCACATTTAGAACAAACACTGTTTAACTGTTTACAAATTCAGCCCAAAGTTGGATGCCTAGAGGGGTTGCAGTGAACCCAAGTGTAACATTGGTAAATCAGGCATTCACGGAGGGAGGTGAAAGCAGAAAAGTAGAGGCGGTGGAAGAGGCTGGCTCAGCAATAATTTCAGCAAAGCCCTCCAGCAGCCATAGGAATTGTGACTCTTCTGTCAGGAGCAAAGGAGGAAATAGTGTGATGTTATTATAGAGCAACAAAGTTTGGTCAACCAAACAGCAGACTTTGACATGGGAGTCATCTGTTTGTTTCCCGTTTCCTTCTGGCAGTCAACATTTAGTTTTTTGTTACCATGACCATGATCGTTCCCTTACCTTAACCACATGGTTATTATTGTAACCATGCTGACGAAAGTCCCCTAACCTTAACGAAGTTGTAATTCTAGCCCAAACCACAATGTTTCCTCGCCCATAACCAAGTCGCTTTTGTGACTAAACCTAACCAAATCTTAACCATAGTGATGTCAGATCAGAAAACAGTTTTATTGTTGCAACGCTGATTGAACGTTTTTGTAAGGCTTCAGGTTTTTATGTGTGCAGTTACAAATGGTGCATTTTGTCATTTAATTGTTGAGCATTGTAGGTATCAGTTGGATTTAGGCATTTGGTCTTGTTCTGTGTAGAGAAAGTGCTGCCTAGAGCTGCACATTTTTTCAACTGCAATGAAAGGTCATTGTAGTTTGACTATTGAGCTATCATGAAGGGGGAAATTGGCCTTTTTCACATTTTTAGCAGCTGCAGTGACTGTCAGTCAGTCATGGCGAAACCTCTATTTCATTGCATGACATGCTTGGTTTTGATTTTTGAACCTCTTTTTTTCCAAAATGGGTTTGACAAGTTCTACCAGATCTTAAAACCAGCTGTTTCAGATCCTGGTAAAAGTTGCCCAGTAGCACTTTGTTTATCTTTGTTGTTGTTGTTTTTGTAGGAATCATAAATCTAGCTTCCTCTTCACCGTGAATTGTTTAAGAAACATGCAGTCGATGTTGGACAGTGCCCCTTTCTCGACATTTGAGACTAGTCTTCTCTGATAAAAATAGGCCTACAACAGGAGCACATTTTGAGAATGGATGCCATGTTATGCAGCTGCTCTGCATATATTTTAATGTAAAATGAGCTGGTTTAAATAACAAAAACATTTCAAAGCAGCTGCCAAATTAATTTCTTTACATGTCCAATGGTAGATTTGGATTAATAATAACATCACAGTTGTGTTTGGCCTGTGTGGAGCCTATTAAAACCATCTAACAGTTCAGCATGTAGGGACCTCCAGTGGTGGGTCATGCCAGCCCCGTGAGCTCAGTAGGAAAGGGTGACCCACATTTTGTCTGTCTGTCTTTCTCATTGCCTGCATGCCTGTTTTGTTCTCAGAGTATTTTCAGTTGGTTTTCAGCAGATATCTCAGTTTTTTTATATGATAGAAATGGCACAGTGAGAGGTGTCTTGTTGGAATCAAACCATCAAACCACTTTACTGTTATTTCTTCTTTTTACCGTTCAATAAAAAAGCACAAAAGAAGCCTATATGTAGACAATTGTTACAGTAAACAGAAAATTCTCTCCTGAAGTAGATATTCTTATATTCTCAAATATTATTATGTTTAATCCAGTGTAATCTGAATTTTGTTTGGCCATTTGTGCCTACAGTATCAGCTTGTCTTATTTCTTCCTTTTTTCTTTTTCTCGTTCATGCGCACGCAAAAACAAACAATGGTATACACGCAACCACAAAATCGTAACATTTTTTGTCATGTTCCTGGAAAAACAATGCTGTCAAATTATAAATCTAAATCCACCCAAAACTCCAGTCCCTAGCATGCTCATATGTTCCACTGTGAACCCAGCAGATGAAGTGATCCTTGCAGTGGTAAATCTGTCAATATGTCTGACGTTATATATCTGTCCCTCACATCTAGCATATCCAGCCACCAGCGTGAAATCAAGAGGAGTCTACTTGATGTTGGGAGGTGGGAAAAAGGGTGCCGGGGACACAAAATACTCAGCTTGTGATGGCGGAAAACTTTTTTTGTCCCAACAGTAGCTTGAAAACCACAAACTGGAATACATAGCTTTACTGCACAAATATTCACAATTTTCCCAACTTTCATACTTCTATGTACTCAACCTTTAACTGACCCAGATTAAAACTTTGTTTTAAGCAAAGTCTGGGTAATAACATTTGGAAACATTTTCAGTGGATTTTATGTTTAAATACTCTACTTTATAAAAAATAGGAACCATCCCAAGGAATAGCGAGAAAGATGATGGCTAGTGATAAACTAAGCAATGAGCTAAAGCTTTTAGGGATGTGTGTTAGGAGGGGGAGTATTGAGAAGAGTGGGTGGGCTGTGATATATGTAACAAGCCATGATGTCATGAGAACAATTTGTCTGGGAGATAAAGACAAGTGGTGAAGTTGTTATCTAAGAAAGATGGAGAGAGAGAGAGGTTAAATGCAACAAAATATATCACCACTATGATACATTATAAGATAACCTCAAGCCAGTATTTGTACTAGTTTGAATTCAGCTGGGACAGAAGGAATTTTGTGTGCTTGTAATGCATTATAAAAACTAATAAAAGCAGCATTTCATTTTGTGGAACAAAATACTAGTTATTGACGTTTATATTATTTTTTATTGTTATTAATGACAGTTGCCATCCAGTGTTCTGCAGCGTTTTGGGAGCTGAGATTAAACAATGTCTTCAGTTTTTGATATATTATGTATCGGCTTATTTCTACTGTCCAAGAGGTTTCTGGACTGTTGCAACACAGCATTTCTTCCTTTGTCACTCCCTTGCAGAGCAGAGAGATCTTGTAAAAGTCCAGCTGTGAAGACGAATTCCAGAGCTTCCAGGAAAAACGCTATCAGACAGCATTAGCCCAAATAACGTCGTTGATTAATCATTTACTAACAGGCTCTGACGTTGCTTCATATGAGAGACATCCAAAGGCTAAGGCATTACTCACACCGCCTGGTGTTTCTGGTCACACACTGACACACACGTCCATGCAACAGGAACACAGTCGTGCACCCTTAATGCACAGAAACACTACTTAGAGCTTGTGCATGTGTGCATACCGCTCTCAGGCTCCTTTGGCCTGTTACCTGACTGCAGCTCGCAGACCAAATTTGGTTTGTAATTCAACCCCTCTCTCCTCTGAACATTTGACAAGCAAAGCTCCAGCAGGTGACAGAGACAGAGCGCATGACACGGACGAAAAGCTGGTGTTTTTGTTTTTTTTTTTTTCCCAGTGAGAAATTAACCTTAGCCAGATAAACAGTGATTAATTCAACTGATCAGAAACACATGGTTAAACTGCTGTAAGGCCCTGATGAGAAGTGAATCTAAGGGCCAGATACTCTAGATCTAATTCATTACTCTAAGTACATGTAGATTCATTGCCTCAGCAACATCAGTGGATCAAAGCAATATCAGCAGATTGGATTACCCAACTTACAGTAATGATGATTGCTTTTTACAGTGAGGCAGAGAGAAAGAGGCAGGGGAAGATTAAAAAATAAAAAAAAAGAGAATTTGATATCTCTTTCTCAGTAATCCTTTGTGCGATGACAACATTATTTTCATGCTGGTGTCTCCCTCATTACAGTAAACCAGAACATATGTACGTGGTGTCGTTTGTTTGTGCTTGTAATTAAAGACCCGTCACTTAGAGACACTTAGGTCTCCCCAGGCCAAGACACACACAAAGAGAGATGTCTGTTGTATAATAAAACTAAATGAATCATTGTAATTATTGTTAGACGGGTGCTGGGAGGGAATACCTCAGAGGCCAACATTATAGTGTCACGTAAGCACGGGCATCGCATTAGTTTTAAAGCTGTGTGTGTGTGTGTGTGTGTGTGTGTGTGTGGTTATGCAGTATGAAGAAGAGCTATTACAGCAGTGAAGTGCTCTAGATGCAGGTGTCAAGCAAATGGCAAAGAATATAATGAACTCATCCGAACAGCAATTATCCTCATAAAATGGTCTGCGCTCCGAGACAGTCTCTAGATGTTTGATGGCATACCTGCTTAACATATCATTACGCAAGACAAATGGTTTAAACAGTGCTGAAATACTTTTACCAAGATGGAAAAAGACACTTAAGTGCTGCGGGCCAAGTTGATTCAGCTACAAATGATATTTTCATTTTCATTTTTCGGTGCTGCGGTTGGGTAAAATCCCTGCTGCGAAACCATCTGTCCAAGAGGAGAGTAATCAGTGTCAGGTGAAATAACATGGATGGACCATGAATCAGTGGAAAAGTTGTAATGCTGATTAAAAATCTGTATTGGAAATCTTAAGCAATGCTTTGGGCAGCTCTTGTAAGAGTATATATAAGTCGGCTCGTTGAAAGTGTTCTGTTTTTCAGGATTTTAACTTTACTTTTCTTGCTGATGTGACTCAGTTTTTGTTATTTGGGATTTTCCTACCTGCCACTGTGTGCCATTTTCTATAGAGTGTAACATTTTAAAGGTCTAACACCTGGAGTTATTTGACTCCCAGGGTTTCTTTCAATTTATGTAGCACACAAGGTGGTTCGCATAAGCTTAAAAGTGCCACAATTTTGTGTATTGGTTATTTTTCAGCCATAAAATTCTAACTGTGTGTGTGGTTCAAATGGTTGTGATTTGAATGATTGATGATAGAGTTTAAATTCTATTATAAATCTGCTGTGGGAGACCTGAGCGAAGCAAACGTCCTCACTGGTCTGCAGAAAGACATGAATACAGAACTAGCCTTTTGTCCCAACATTGTCTCCAACGTAATGAATGTCACTGTAATCCCTTTGTACACAATAAAGAACTCAACAGAAGTGATTCTACTGGTTAGTCCCTCACATGATGAAGATGAGCTGCTAATCTGGTAAGATTTCACAAAAAGGTACGTTAAAGGGAGCACACAAAATAAACAGCAGTGGTGAAAGATGAATTTATATCCTTGAGCTACAAGGAGAGTGAATATTGGACTTACATTCCTCAGGTGGCCTGAAACACGACTCTAAATGAATGCTAATGTTGCTCTGTAACTGCTGGATTTGTAAATAGTTTGCTAACAGATTTGCCATATCAACTTTATAAGATGATAATATGTCAGTGTTGTGTTTACATCTGGTTTCTGCTGCCCCCAAGTGGCCAAAAAATCAGTTATTGCAGCTTTAAGTATCAAAAGTAACACATACTCATTATGCTTAATGGCCCCTCTCAGCATGTTATATACATGTTGTATAAATTATATTATTGGAGCATTACTATTGATGCATTAACATGTAAGCAGCGTTTCAATGTCGTAGTGGAGGAAGAGCTCATTTAACAGTTTTATATACATGTAGGAAGTTTAATCTATAACAATGCATCATATTTTATAGGCTTATATTACATTTCGTATGCAAAATTGGAATCTGCAAAGTAAGTAGTAACTATAGGGAAAATCAGGAAAATGTAGTGAAGCAGGAGTGTGAAGTGAAGTAACATAAAATGGAAATAATTCAGCAGTAAATAATCAAGTACTAGTACTTCAAAATTAAGTAGTAAGTAAGTAAATGTACTTACATTCCACGAGTGATAAATGGTAACAGCACACATACAGACATTTAGGGCTCTGCCTTCCTCTGCATGTGTAGAAAGTTTGTGAAGCAAGACAAGTTTGTGAGTCCTCGTACTTATCTTTGTTCCTGGCTTGTGTCACCTTAAAGAACATTAAGAAATGTATTGTAAAGGTAAAGAGTAAATCCTGTTTCTTTCTTTGTTTTGCATTCACGCTCTCAACGTCTCTTTTTTTAAAATGTAATATATTTTAAGGGAGGACGTTTGCCAAGAACTTCAGAAAAATTAAACAGATACATACTTGGAAAGAGCAAACTAGTGACTGTAATAACATAATGTACTGTAGTAATTCCTCATCTGCCGCGGTGACTTATAAAAACATTATTATCAACTCTGCTGAGCATAAAACCTTGTATCTCTGATTTTTATTACTTTTATGTTTTACTGAAATTGATATAATCTTTGATGGGTTCTGTTCAAAACCTGTTGGATAAACAGAAATATACATTTTATGGGCATCAAGGAAGAAACAGCTGTTTTTCTTAGTTACTAAAAGGTTTAGGTATTGGAGATGTGAGGTTTTCACCCGAGAAGCAGCGATATCAGAGAATGTGAATCTGTCTCCTCTGGCTCTGGAGTGTTTAGTCTGAGAGCTGCACTCCCCCATCTGCGTTACAGCTGCCTGTTAGAGGGTCTAATTAGAACAATGATAATGTCCAATCATCTATGCTACATTAAGCTAACATCTAACGCAACCAATCAGGAGGTCAGGGAGCATGAGGGCTCAAAGCTCATGAGAGGAGCTGTTACTGTCAAATAGTTTAAATGAGTCACTAGTTAAGGTTTATAACATCACGTTACTAATGTTGAACTTACAACCAATAGAACAGTTTTGTTTGTAATCATATGAGAGAATAGAGAATAAATATTGATTCGATGACCAGAAGATACTTCAGTTTTAGTGTGTGATTCACACACGACACGTCTGAGGCTGAAGTATCTGGCAAGTCAAATAAAGTCTAAATTAGTGCTGAGATGATTAGTTGTTAGTCGTTTTTTTTTCATTTATATAACTCACACAACCTCTTTTGTCTCAGCACGTTTCTGCTCCTCCTCTTTAACCTAACCATCTCTTACTTCACAGCATTGCTAATTTCCCTTCTTATTCTTTATCGCAAAACATCTTTTCTTACCTTCTACTCCCCTGAGCCCCCAACATCAGTTACAGTATCTTTTCTTTTTCCTTGTCTTCCTCTTCATCCTTTCTCGGTCCCATGCCCCTCAGCCCTGACACCAGCCTCCCTTTGAAGTCCTCTTTTAAGAGCACAATTAACCCCCTCCTCCAGACACTGCACTCACTTCTCACCTTTTTAATAAGGCACTCATAGACAAGTGTCAGACCTTTTTTTTCCCTTTCTTTCTTTCTTTCTTTCTCTCACACACACTCTCATGCACACTTAGATCTACAGGTCCCCACAACACGCCTGTAAATTCTTTGTCACTTTGCTGCAAACTCAGAGACCCCTTCCTGTGTATATGCTGTGGCACTGTACACGTGTGTGTGTTTGTGAGAGAGAGGGCAAATGAAAGAGAGAGACAGAGGTGGTTTCTGGTGGTTTGACTCAGTGTTAATGTAGTTTCCGGTACTTTGATACAAAGTGAATCAGTGGTGACTGGGGGTGAAAAAAGCCATTAAAGCAGTAGACCACCTAATTGTCTCTCAGCATGTGATATTTTGTGCACAATATCTGTTCAGTTCAGAAGAAAATATTTGTCTGTTTATTGCACCAACATACACAAAAGTATGTGGACAACAAAGACTTATTCCAAAATCATAGGCATTATTAGAGATTTGCTCCCATTCAGCCCCAAGAGCTCAGCTTGGGGTAGGGGGTCTTGAAAAGGAAGAGGTCGCGTCCATTCTCCCGCAATTCGCCCCCCCATACCTCCACGATCTGTACATGCTCAGCGTTTCCTGCGCTGGCAGGATACATGGCCTCAGGCTCCCTGGAGTAATTCAGTGCAGGTGAATCTGGCCTTTGTGACTCAGCCTGTAGCACAAGGATGTTTTCCTCCAGGGTCAGGGTGCTGGTGAATATTGCCTCATACCAGTAGACATAATGAAATGGCTTCACCGCTTTATCTTGTTTTTGTCCTTGTGGGAGATAAAACCGTTGTAGGTGGGGATGTGTCCAAAAACCAAAATGATTGTCTCCAAAGCTCAAACTTTGCTGCATTAAAGTAGTCCTTAGCTTAGCTCCCATTCAGCCACGAGAGCATTAGTGAGGTCGAGCACTGATGCTAAGGGCTGGTTTCACAAAGGTACATTTTGACTATGGCTTCTTAGATCAAACTAATAGTCAGACTTCAGATAGTCGTCTAAATGTATGTCTTGCATGAGGCAGTCTTGTTCTTGACCATCTTAAGTGGGACTAATTTGCTATGACTTCTGGGTAAATTAAGACTTTTTTCAAACAAAAAACAAACATGGCTGACTGAGCAACCGCATCAAACCGCTGAGCTGTGTTCACTCAGAGTCAGAAAATGTTTGTCTTCTGGAAGAATTCAACAGTTACAAAGACGTTTTATCGAGAAAATTCAGCAAAGAGTGTCACAAAACAAAAACCTTCCAGTTACATAAGATCTCAGTGCAGGTCAGACCTGTAGCAGATCTGAGATGCTCTGCTGGTATTTCTGCTAACTCAGGATAGCTTCTTTGGGCAAACAAAAACGACAGACAATGTCACTGCCGCTGGTCAGCAGGTGTCACTGATTGTTACCATAGAAACACATTACAGGGGAAAAATGAGGGTCTTGCGGTCTCGCAGTATTTACCACCCCAGAGCCCCCGGTGGTGCTGTAACGTTGCCATACGTCGTCATCTTCGCTACAATGCTAATGTTGCTAGCAGTAGATCGCTATTTCAGAGACTCAGTGTTTTTGTAACAAGCCTGGTAGCTGCATATGCATTCTGATATTTCGCCAATTAAATATCTTTATAGTCTGGTCTCCATATGAGGCCCATTTGTTATTGTACAGTTCTGGAAATTCAGAAACAGTAATTTGTTTTTTTTGTCCATCTTTCCGTTCAAGCAGTAGTCAGCGATTGGCTGCACCCACAATGGTCAGCGCAGCTCGGGTCAAAGTTCAACAAATTTGAACTTTCGGCGCACCCATGCTCTGCTCGGACCACTGCGGACATCCATGCAGAGCCGTCACAACACACCACATTCAAAATAATGTGGAGGCGCACACAGAAGCTGATATATTACGCAATAATGTGAATACGCCTTTAGTTCTGAGTGAGCCTGGGGGTAGGGTGGATAACTTTTTAGGCTTAAAATAAGTCTTGCTAACTTGCATTTGACCAATCTAAGAGCAAAATAAAGACTGGCCTAAGACAACAGACCAGTCTAAAATGTCTTTGTGAAAGCGGCCCCTGGTTGCAGTCTGCGTTCCAGTTCATCCCAGAGGTTTTGGATGGGGATGAGCTCAGGACTCTGTGAAGGCCAGTCAAGTTCTTCCACATCAAACTCAGAAAACCATTTTATAAGGACCTCGGTTTGTGCATGAGGGCTTTTTTTATGTTGAAACAGGAGAGGGTCTTCTCCAACCTGCAGCCACCAGGTTGGAAGTACACTATTGTTAAAATATCACTGGAAGCTGAAATATTAAGATTCTCCTTAATTAGAACAAAGCTAAACTGAAAAACAGCCCCAGACCAAAAGTACACAAAAGAGGTGTCCACATACTTTTGGACATGTAGTATACATCTTTTCATCGGTGTGCATCAAGGTCCAGAGTTCAGCGGCTTTAAGAGGAGTGACATGGGGCTAAGCCTGCGGAGTATTGAGTTAGATTGAGAGGATATTCCATATGCAAACACAGACGTGCGGCCTTCCTATAATAACTTCCTCAGAAGCGACGGCAGCGCAGTGTTGAGCTATTTAAGACCAGCAAGCCTTTGAGGAGGGAGGATTTTCCTTCCCCACTTCTCTCTCTGTCTCTCTCTGTCTCTCTCTTTCTGTCATTAATAATATGATATTGTCCCATCTGTCGAGGGAGCCAGCGTGGAGCACGTGTTTCCAGTTAGGCTCATCAGAACCTGATGTGGGGAGGCCGGAGTGAACGAGAGGGAGTGCAACTGGGAAGCCTGGCCTAGAGTGGGAACGGCAACACAGGGCAGGGTAATTAAATCACAGGGTCTCGGCTATTTCACTGCACAGGTATACACATCCGTGATATATGAAAATTCACAAAGTCTGTTTGGAATAAGAAGGACTCTTGGGAAAGGTAGTGTGACCTCCAGCTTGAACAATAAATAGTCAAATAAAGTTGTTTTTCCTGACCTCTTTCACATGATCTAACATTGACACGCTGTACAAAACATGTTCCCTTCCAGATTCTTTTGTTTCATGGCTCCCTGCCAAATGTTTACATGCACATATTCTTCACAATATATAATTATATTGTCTTGTATGATTGGTTTACAAAGTAAAGTGTAAGTGCCCTGGGACACGAGTAAGTTGACATCACTATTAACATATTTGCAAGATGCCATAATGTAAAACACAAACAAGAAAATAGCCTGATCAAAGGCCTTGTTCTGCCCACTGCTATTACCCCACCTCCAGACAATATTGCTGCAATCATTCTGCACTAAATCAGATGCAGAAATAAACATCTCTGGGGTTTGGATCCGTAGCCAAAACTCTCTCAGATCAGGGATCTCAGCCAACTATCCCACATCTATACAGAGGAAAAGAGCACTTGTGATCTGGGATGCAGCACATGATAATGTATTATTGAATATCATCAATACACATGCACAAATTGAAGATTTGTAGACACTGAATAAAGAAGACAGTGAGTCATGAAACTGTTGCGCCAAATCATGTTTAGGAACAAGAGGAATGATGTAGCCCAAAATCACTTGTCTCTAAATTCTCATTGTAACTTCCCTCCGTCCTAAATCAACACAGACAAACAAACACATTCCCAGCTATTTCGAACTATTTCAAATTATATTATCATAACCATGGCTTATTCACAATACACCACTTGCAGTGTTTCTGTGCAGGACCGGTGAACCTCTCTGTGGTCTGCTATGTTGTGGTCTTCCAGAGTTGTGAGTGTAACTGTATCTCAGTGACCCGGGTCAGTCAGCTGCAGTCAGTGCAGTGATGTCAGGGAAAGCACCAGCGTGCCCAGAGATGGTGTAGCGGTTGAAGGGGAATACCACTCAATTTAAGAAATCACATATGCCATCATCAGTGGCGTAGCACCGTCAAATCTCTTTTTTAGGGACCCGAATAGCTTTTCTCCCAAAGCGAGAAACCAGAGAGCCGAGGCTGTAATCTGTGATGTCATCCTGGTGTGCCGCCCGGGGCGACGATCAAGATGAGACCGAATTTTGTGATCTTTCTGTGATGTTAGATTTGAGTCATAAAATGTACGTTTTCTCCGAGGGAATGTTCCAGCGTACTGTTACAGTCCCCTTTTCCAACTTTTCCAATTGATTCTCTATGGACCTGTGCGCTGGTCACAGATTCTTTATCGTTTCTGACTGCATTAAATGTTCACATGCGGTATATGGCTTCAACAATCGTAGAAATTTTATATTGTAATGGTGTAATTCAGAGGAGTTCAGTTTGTGGTTTCAGGAACGCTCCTCACATATAAGATCAAATCAGGCCGGGTCCTCTCTCCTGTGTCTCTTCTTTCTGATCCCTCTCATCATTTCTATTCAGCAATGCTTCGTGGGATTCTACTAAGAGCCAAATGTAGATTACTCAAAAGCATCTTTGCATTAATATCATCTTTTATCCATTAGACTTTGGTTCAAAGACCGTCCGTAAGATGCCTTAAGGAAACAAAACCCGTAGATTTTGAATCATTTTGATTTGGTTTGCTTCCATTTGGTTTGCTTCAGAGAGAAGGACTTTTGAATGTTCTCCATCAAAGGATAGCCTTGTAGTAGAATTAAAACCTTGTTTTTCACCAACAAACAAACAAAAAATGTGTCTATGAAGTTTGGGCCGGTGCCGTGACGCAGAGTAAAAAACCCGTCCGTGTTGTAATTTAGTAACACACTTACAACAGTTTGTTTTCTTTACTGCATATACCATGTGTACACATGTTTGATTGTGTGTTTGCGTGCTTTTTTATGTGTGTATGCGCATGCTTTCATGTGCATGAATGTGTGTGAGTGTGTTTGTGGGCCACAGTAGGCTGCAGGCGAGGTTACATCTTGCAGCAATTAAGCTGCATGCGTCTCTTACGCCCCTCCATTCGTCTACTGCAGGGTCTTGTTTCAAGGCCAGCCTGCATTAGACAAACTGAGAACATTTGACGGCTTGGTGGCTGAGGCTAGATGGGTGAACACAGCAACAACATGTTGCACACATCAGTTAATTACTTGACAATAAAATGTGGTTGTTTTAGATGGAACGTAAGCATGTTAACAATGTTGACAAACCATAGAGACGCGCAGCAGAAGGAAGAGATGAAAAGAAAGAGGGAGAGGAGGAGGGAAAGCAAAAGAGAGTAAAGGGGATAGAATAGAGAGAGAGAGAGGTACAGTGAGAGATTAGGTGAAGGCTGTAATGTGATGACAGTTGCTGAAAAACGGTTACCAGGAACGAAAAGAAGATTTTAATCTGGAAATGTGTCAAACCTGTTTTATTTCTCAGTTTCATTCCTTCACTTCCACAGAGTTCATTACCATCAGACTTCCCATCAAAATACATACGTAAACACCCCTGTGGTCTCTATGTTCTGCCAAGGAGAGAACTGCGGGTCAGTGACAATCACTCTCTTTTTCTGCCATCAAGTTCCCCCGACGACAACATGACTGTATAACCATGCAAGTAGTTAATCATGGAAGAGATTACTGACATACCGAAACCTTCCCCTGTTTATGGGAGCCTTGATGCCAAAAACCAATTGTCCCGAGCATTGCTGAGAGGCACTTAGCATAGCTAAATGTCACAATATGATTATTTTTAACTGTAGTTCAACAGATAATGAACAAACAAATAATCCCTTGTAGACGCAGACTCACATAAGTATTGTTTATGGAGACGATGAGCATTCTGCAGGGATGGAAATTAACACCAGCCACCTGCTGGTAAAACATGAAAGTGGCTAGTATATTTCAGACACAAAATAAGTACTGAAAAGGCCTGGGCTAGCTCTTTACACTCACTGATGCACCATAAGCTACACTACTTGGCCAAAAGTATGTGGACACCTGAAGATTACACCCCATATGTGATTGTTCAATACCTGATTCTACAACATTGCTGCTATAACGGCCTCCGCTTTTCTGGGAAGGCTTTCCACAAGAGTGTGTAACCCGGCTGCAGGGATTTGCTCACATTCAGCCACAAGAGCATTAGTGAGGTCAGGCACTGATGTCGGGCATTAAGGCCTGGCTCCAAAGGCGGCGCCAGACATTTTTTCTTGCTGGGGCTTGTTATTGGTGGGGCTATGGAATCTGTTGTAAATACACAAATAAAAGAGGCCAGGTGCAGACGTGTGACATTTGAAAGTCAATCTCAAGTATCGAATGTCTACTACAAAACTTAATAATAATATCCAGCACTCTGATCCAAGTGCTGAATAAACAGTTTACTCAAGTAAATACATCTTGCGTGTTGTGAGCAACATGAACCCGCCCAGGTGATGCTAGTGCATGGAAGGTTACTATGGCAATTGGGGGGCCCTATTGGACTGGATCAACTGCAGAAAATTAAGGAAATCAAACAGGATTTCCTCATTACTTCTTGGTGGGGCCCCAGTAGTGTAGTATAGTGTAGGTTTAAATGCCTGAATCTGAATATATTACACATCCTGACATCTAAAGGGTCAGTCTGTTGACTTTGGTCCATGATATAGCAAATGCGGACAATGACATGCTGTGCAGATTTACACAAGAGTGTCAGATTAATCCACTTTCCCACCAGAGGAAAATGTTTGAGCCCTATAAAATCACAGACATACAGCACTGTGACACATGTGTCAGTGTGTGCATCTTTTTATGCACAGATGTCAATATATTTACCTTGATTGGTGGAAAATGCAAACCACAGTGGAGCAAAGCTTTTTAACAGTGTTTTTGATACTACATTTAATTGTGGTAGTTCAGCTGCAGCCAAGACATGTCCAAGGTTGTCACCATGCACAAGGACCTCTCAGCTTTGAAGGCTTTAGATGCAGGTTGGAGCAGCTGGTTATAACTCAGCTCTGTCTCACAACTTGTAACAGACACAATAATGAATGCTGATAAATATTTCTGTAAATGTGCTATACTTAGCTGAGGGATTCCCAGTCCAGATGTCTTTAACAGTAGCCAAAAATAATAGGAAATACTTCATTAAAACAATCGCAGAAACAACAACAACACATACTGGCAGATAGAAGTACCAACACTTGAGCAGATAGCGCCAGCCTGCTCACTGAGACCGAGCATACGGCCTATGACGCACATTAGTGAGAAGTCATTCAACAATATTTACTAAGCACACAAACCTTGATTACCAGGAAATACACAGTATAAACAAATAGTTAGCAAAGACACGGATAAAAAATTGAAAAAATGTTCTAAAAGTGGCTAGTTGACAGCTGAAACTGCACTACTTTATTGCTGTGATGTTTAATCACGAGTGGGCCATGGTTCTCAAGGAAACTAAGAAAAGTGACCTCTTCATCAGCTCTTCATCCCTTCCTCAGCCCATTCCCCTCATTCTTCTGGCAGCTGATACAGGTCTGTAGGCTACTTCCGAGCAGATTAGTCATCCTTCCAGTGATTCAATATATACACTTGTCCCTCTCTCATGATCTGCTACTCTTGCTTCTCCGTGTTTTTTCTCTTGGCCACAACCTCTTCTCATTTCCTCCCCGAATGGGCTCCTTCAGCCGCAGTCTTCCTCTCCTGGGCTTTGACCTTCTGTTATGACTCCTTCACATCGTCTAAACTCTGTCTCCACTCTTCATTTCTGAACTCTTTTCCTTTGTACAGAATCATCCACCGTATAAGCTGTCTTTCTTTGTCTTTTTTGTGGAACGCATCTCACAAAATACCTTATCTGTGCTCTGGGATTCCTCAGGGTTCAGTGCTGGGTCCCCTCATCATTCTCTATCTTTTGGCATTCAATGGGCCAAATCCATTAGCCCCTTAAACTTCACTGACTCAGTGGTGAGTCATTATTACTAAGACTGTATTTTAAATTCTAGTCTAGATCAGCAAGTGTTCAAACATAAGAAACATCAGTCAAAGTAGGACAGCTAATGATTATTTTCACCACAGATTAATCCGTAGATTATTTTCTCAGTAAATCAGTTATTCATTTCGTCTGTAAAATGTCCGACATTCTGACATTTTCCCAGAGCCGAAGGTGACGTCTTCAAATTGCTTGTTTTGGCCGACTAACAGTTCAAAACCCAAAGATATTCAGTTTACAATCATATGATAATGAAAATATGCTAACCTTCACATTTAGATAGCAGCAACCAAATGATTTTTTGCATTTTTGCTTGACTGATATAAACAATTAATTGATTATCAGAATTTTTGACAATTCATTTTCTTTCTATCAGTCGATTATTTGGATAATTGTTTCAGTTCTACTTCCATTGGAACAACAAGTAGATAAAGAACATGTGGAAAAACTTTTATTTGACTTCAAAGAAATTACACATTGAAGGAAAACACTGAAAGGTCAATTTAATTTAGTTGAATAACCAACAGAAATACAGAATTTAATGTAAAATAGTCCCATGTTTTAACATCCTCATCAGATAACATCAAATTGAATATTTCAGTTCAGCCAAGCAGAGTTCATCCTGCTATTCACAGACTCCAGAGTCTGAGATTTTACTGCAGCCTGGGATGCCTGACAAATATGGGCCCTAGCTGGATTAGGATCACAGCGCTAGATCTCTCTCCACTAACCCCCGAGGCCTGAGGGCAGAACGTGTGGGAAAGCAAGATTGACAGGAAGTTGTCGTGTAAAGGCAGAGGTGTATGCATGTGTGTGCTTTCTTGCGCGCGTGTGTGTGTGTGTGTGTGTGTGTGTGTGTGTGTGTGTGTGTGTGTGTGTGTGTGTGTGTGTGTGTGTGTGTGTGTGTGTGTGTTTGACCAGCGGGCAGAACACAGGGCCAGGACAGGAAACGAAGTGGTTGTGCCACCGGTTAGAGGAAACAGAACGGCAGATAAATTACCCAGAGTTGGGCTGGCAGGACTTCTGAGAGCCAAAGCTTAGTGGACATTGAGGGAGGACAGAGTGTTGACATGGAGGACGGTGTGCCTAACCCAACAGGAAGATAAGCAATGCATCTGATTTTTCTTACTCACCCAGTATTTCAAACTCAAAGTGTATATTTCTTACTCTGATTGTGGAAGATGTTGATGAACATTAGATACAGTATGTCATGTGAATTTATGTATAGATGGGGACAAATTAAAGGAGAAAAACAACATAACGTGACTTACTAAGGTGTTGCACCAGAACAGCTTCAATGTTCTTTTGCATAGATTCCACGAGTCTCTGTAACTCTACTAGGAATAAAACACTATTCTTAAGAAAGGTATTCCCTCATTTGGTGTTTTGATGATGATGGTGGAGAGTTTGTCTAACATGTCTGTCCCAAATATCCTATAGGAGTTCAATTAGGTTGAAAAATGGTGACTGTGAAGGCCACAGTGAATAATTCACATAATTTTCCTACTCATCAAACCATTACGTTTCTTATGTTTCATTTTATTTCATTTCATGTTATTTATCCAGCTTTTTCCTTTAATTTCATTGTGTGATCATGGACGGCCCTATGGAAGAGATGAGAGATCCAGTTTTGGCAAAGGCTGCCATCTAGTGGTCATCTATCGCCTGTCTTATACTTGTGGCAAGTGTTTGGTGAAGTGCAAGAGCTGGATGTTTAAATTTTACAGTGACTCAAATGAACAAAGAAACCTTGTGGCCCAGTTTGGGCTAATAGAGGAACAGCTTCTGTCTTTGCTAGCAAAGTGTTAATGAACATTTAATGGGCCTAAAGCAATCTCCATGTGAGTAAAGCCCTGAATCATATGTTATATCTCGTTTATCTAGAAGCCAAAGATCTCTGGCATTGTTCTTTGTGGCCACTGAGGTTAGCAGATTAGAAAATAATCAGGAGGAATATAGACTGTGTGAGCTGTGTGATTTTTGGAGAAGTGGAAAGTTTGTTCCATTTTCTCTTGTACTGGACATACATTGATTTACGAGTGTCAAAACTGTGTTTTAAGTTTGCCAACTTTGTCTGTACAGCCTGGAAAAGAAGGCGGTGTTGTTGCTGTGTTTGAAAGTGTATATGTCGCGTTCTGAATCTGGTTTATATTAATCCATGGTGGTTTGTAAACCCATGCAGGCTGGGCATACTGTAGCTGTATGCATGACACAATAATAAAAATGTATTTCATTCACTTCCCATTCTATGCTAAAATGCTGTAAGTAACGTTATCTTTCTGACTAATGAGGCCATTTTACCACATTTTTGATATTTTAGAGATGGGAAACATAAAACAGACACACAATGGTTCAGTATCTTGAAAATGTATTAATGTGGGCAAAAAAGCAGTTGGCAAACAAGCATTTTTTCATCATGTCACTACAAAACTGTTAGTGAAGAAACAACCAACAGAAAAGTTGTTTCTTTCTTTTCCCTTTCTTGTTACAAAACATTTCAGTCAAGGCCTAGAGAGAAAAACAGAGAAGTTGTGTATGATATTCTACAACCTATGAAATAAAGCAGAAGCTCTACTCAGGGTCGAACAAATCTCTGTCAGGTGTAAATCATGTTCAGTAAAAAAAGTTCCTGAGTGAGAAACAAGCTTCGGTCAGTCACATACAAATTCATTTCATCTGACTACAGTTAAACAGCGTTAGTGTTGGGTGTATTCTCAATAATCTCAAACACTATTCAGGAGAAAGCTGATATCTAAGTACAGTACTAAGGCAAAGGAGTGTGATGTGAAAACCTCTAGAAGACACGTTCAAAGAAATGTATTTGAACTGTATTCTCAAACACTGTACAGTGTATATCCGTACCTACGAAGAAACACTGAAAGAGATAGGAGTATCACAAGCAGGAAGACAAATGTAAATGTAAATAAATTAATAAGTTGGTACGAGGAAGCCTGGTGAAATTGGCATATATGAGAAATGAGAATTACTGACTGACAATAATTCTCAATAATTGAAAGTACTGCAGAGCCAGATAAATACTGTCTGATTACAGGCACGTGACAACAAACTCAACCATTTGCTTTCAGCCAACACATGCATGCTTTTCAAGTAAGAGCAAAAGACCAAAGTGTAAGAGTAGACAAGAGGAGAGGAAATGTAAGAACTATCTTACCTCCTAACTATCCTCTGAGTCAAAAAGACAAAAATATTGAGCCCATATTGTTGGGCTTTTGTTACAACTGAAATCTTTTTGTTTTTTTCATTACAGTAAACAATTATATTCAACTGCTTATATGTAAGATATGAATATAACGGGAAAATAAACTAATTCAGGTGTCACTAGAGAAAATAGTGCGTTGTTATACTCGAGGAAAAAGCATCTCATTCACACAAAACAGACACTAAACAAGGCCATCAACAATACAGCTATCAAACCTCTTCATTAAAGTACAGTAACTTAGAAAACATGACATGGTAATACAGTAAAGTAAAATACATTTTTGTGCCAATAGGAAAATAGCAGTACAGACAGTATCATGCTTTTTCTTCATAGAAGTGCGGCCAAAAAAACATTTCTATGTGATTTCTGGGCGGGCGTTGAGCAAAGTCACATGCATTGTTAAGAGGGCACAAATAATTTAGATTGTATCAGGAAAATGTTGACAACCATGAAACATTTAGACAAGTAAAAACACTGTTGTATCATAAAATAGATACTATTAACAGTAGCGCCAACTGAGGCTTTTATTTCTCCAAGCGCACATTGTAACAGGAACAAACCACATCAAACTCTGTTTTCACTGGACTGATGAGTGCACACATAAACGTATGTTTGCATTACCACACTTGTCCAACTGCATGTGATTTAAGGTTACTGCACATTGACAGTGTAGTGTTAGTGTGCACATACTGAGATTGTAAGTTTGGCTGGTGCACAGAAGATACTGGGCTGGGGTTTCCCAAAAACGTCTTCAATCGTAACATTGACGACCTTTTAGATCTTAGTCGGTCAAAATGACATTAGCAAAGGCAATGAACATATGATTTCTCATTAACAAATACTCAAGGTTTATCCAGAGGCACCATGTGTTGGCCTTGCTTGTAATGGGCACAAGCAGTGTGTGAATTCAGACGGGAGGACACGTGGCGACGGATGCAGCTGACGGCAGCGGTTCGCTTCAGTTTCGTTCACGACATGCTTTTGGGAAACCTGGCCCAGTGTGTCTCAGCAGGCCTCCTTGGCTTGGCTTGGCATCTTGCACATCATCAGGATCTGCTTCAAGGCTTTCTGGACATCCTCGTCCATCTGACCCTAAAGGCACACAGCACAGGTTCAGTTAACTAACTAAAATAAGTACACAGTAGGTAAAATTAATGAATAAATTAAACAAATAAATTAAAAACACCAATCATATTTTCTCACATCTTGTGTTACCCACCCACACAAACACTTTTGGGTTGATTTGTCCAGATTTTGAGATGTCTGTCTGAGATTTC
Organism: Macquaria ambigua; assembly: GCA_008360985.2. Lineage (NCBI taxonomy): Eukaryota > Metazoa > Chordata > Actinopteri > Centrarchiformes > Percichthyidae > Macquaria > Macquaria ambigua. The sequence goes on along the minus strand of VMKM01002139.1, from coordinate 42,133 downwards.
TGCTGCTAGATGGATATTTTAAAAACCTTGGCGAATAAAACCAAAAGTATCTGCATGGTTAGTTACTACAACAAGTAAGTGAGAAAATATGGATTTTCATAATTTGTACAACCATTCCTTTCAAATTTAGGTTGAAAGCTTAACTTGTAAGCTTTATGCAAACTAATGGATGGATTTACCTGGACAGCATAGAGGAGGTGCATCCTGTAGACTGACACTATCTCATTGTGCTGCTTCTTTGACTCCTACAAAGAAAACATGAGGTAAATAAGTACACATGTTAAAGGCAGTCTTCAGGAATCACAAATGTACGTATTCAAAGTACAGTGTGCGCTATTGTGTTGGAAAAATGTAAAACATATGTTGAACAGGTCTTACAGCCAGCTGGTACTGTAGTTGTTTGATTTGTTGCTGCATCGTCTCCAGCTGCTGGTTTTGCTGCAGTCTCTTGGAGGGAGAACCAGAGCTGTAGGAGAGCTGTGATAGGCTGTTTAAGGCATCCTTCAGCTTCCCCACCTCCCGTGACAGGTCATCTATCTGAGAGGGACAAACATAAAACATCAACTTTAAAAAGATATAGTCCAAAGAAATGGTATAACAGGAACAGCAACAGAACCCTGATTAGACTGAATTAATTAATGTCTCAAGTTTGGGTTGACTCATGCCTAAAAATATATCACAACCGATTTCTAAGTCATGCACAGTTAAGTGCTAAGTGTTTGTACAACAATAGTGATGGTACTTCTGCAGTGGCTACCAGATTATTACTGACCCTCTTGTTCTTCTCTCTCTCTGAGGCAACGTGATTCTCCACCAGCTGTTTGAGTTGACACACAGCGTCCTGGGACTCAGCCAGCCTGGAGGTCAGCGTCTGGTTCTCCTTCTCCCTCGACATCACCAGCTCCTGCAGGGCTTCCCGCTCTGCACGATTCTCCCGCGCCTGATAGATAAGGGGTTGTAAATTATATGAGGGATTATAATTTATAGTCAACATTTGAAAGTGGTTTTGATCCTCCTCTGTGGACATCTTGTTTTGAACCCCTAACCCCACAGGCTCCTCTTTCTTCTCACCTTCTGCCATGCATCAGCAGCCTCCAGAGCCATCTCGTCCTGCTTCCTGAGGGCCCCCTGGAGGAGCTGCGTCAGGTGGTTCACCTCGCCCTCCAGTTGCTCTCGCGTGGTCTCGTGCTCCACACGGGAGACTGAATCATCTGGGGTTACATCTTTCTCTGCTGTCAGCCTTTTTGTCAAATAGACACAAGAACTACATGGTGACAACTAGTATTGGAATACATTTTCTTTAGCAGACAAGAAAACTATTAAAGCTGATAAAAGTAGTTTGACTAGTGACCACAAAGTTCTGACGCATGGTCAACTTGATCAGCCTATCACTACAGTTGGAGAAACAATCTAAATATTTAGTCCCTGTACACTGGATTGTTAACAAGTTACGGAGTAAAAACTACAATATTTGCCTCTGATGAGTAGAAGTATAAAGTAGCATAAAATGAAACTTCAGTAAATGTACTTGGTTACATTCCTCCACTCATAAGCCCCACCTCCACCTCGGATACCTCGGCATCAACTTGTACTCTCTAGTAAAAGCAGGAAGAGGTGCATCTATCAACCACATGTGGCATCACAGTTTTCTTCCTCACCTGTTCTGAAGAGCCTCCACCTGCAGGGTCTTCTGGTGTAGCTGCTCCTTCAGGGCCTCTGACTGGCTTTCCAACTCTTTGATGGCATTTCCCAGAGATGACATCACCTGTGTGTGGTCGGCAAGGGCCACAGAGCTCTGTGCCTGAGCTTCTGCCTCCTGCCTCAGCCGTGAAATCTCCTTTTGAGCGGCTGAGTACTTCTTCTCCATCTCAGCTAGCGACATCTGCAGTTCCTCCACCTTGCTGTTTAGCACCTGGACCTGCTGCTGCTGCTGCTGTTGTTCTGAGGAGGGGGTTGAGGCTGCACTGCTCTCAGCTCGGGCCTCAGCCAGCTGTTTCTGTGCAGCACTTAGCTGACTCTTAGTTTCGCTGTAGGAGTGCGAGAGTTCCAGCAAGCGGCGCTGCAGCCCAGCAATTACCTCGTTCAGCTCAGCCTTCATTTCTTCAAAGTCTTTGGCTGCAGCTTCGACTGGCACTGTGCCCCTCAGAGCCTCCTAAACAACAAGAAGGAATAAATGAAAGGATGAATGAATGAAATAAAAGCAAATATATGACACCTGAAAGAGAAAAGGCAAGAGCGGCTAATGTAGCTTCGAGCTGCTACGTAGCAGAGATGAGGAGCGGCCTACAGAGGTCTGGTAAGCTCACTTCTTTCTAACTCCACACCAACAGATTTTTTTCTCATTTTCAAATTTTCATTTTCATCTACAGCCCCAACTGATGCTGCCTCCAGTGACATCAATTGAGCACCCTCTGGAGCCACAAAAGGCTTTATACAACTTTTTTCACATATGCAGTAGTACTCCCCAAGACATGTAAAGTCTGTAGAGTTCCCCTTTCAGTCATACAGAAATTCAGAGAGAAGAAGATGCCCATATCTACCTGGAGCATCCTAATCTCCTCCTGTGCCTCCTTGTACAGCTCCTCAATCTGTGCAGCCCTCTGTTCTTTCTCCTTTACACTCCGTCTTTCTTCTTCGACCATCCTCAGCCCCTCCTCCAGCTGTCTGATTCGTTGAGCTGCTTTCTCTTGCTCGGATCCCGATTGGACGAGCTGGGCCTTCAGCTGTTTTACTTCATGCTCAAGTGCGGATGACGCACGTCTCTGGACCTCCTGTTTCTCCATCAGCTCACCTCCTCCCCTTCCCATCTGCGCTCTCAGCTCCTCCACCTCCTCCACAGCTTGGTGGTATCTCTCCTGAGTGTCTGTCAGCTTGGCCTGAAGCTCTGCTAGACTCTCCATCAACTCTTCCTCTCTTCCTTTCTCCCTCACGCTTTCATACTCCTCTCTTTCTCTGCCTCGCTCAGGTTTCAGCTGGGCCTGAAGCGAGCGGTTTTCCTTCCTGGTTTCCAGCAGTTTTATTTGAACGCCCTCGAGGGCCTGTCTCAGCAGTCTGATCTCCTCTTTGCTCCCTCCTTCACTTTCTTCTTCCTCTTGTCTGACGCCTGAGCCGTCTTCCCCTTCCACTTGGGTGGTGGAGGGGACTTGTGGCAGTGACTCAAACTCATCCTGGGTGGAGTGGAAGGAGGAATTGGAGGCCATGCTGTTTGGACGACTGGTCTCCTTCAGATCCTCGCTTCCTTGGACGGATGGATGTTTCTGTGAGGAGAGGGTGAAGAGTAAAAAAGGTTAAGGGACTAAAAAATTCAATTAGCATTAACAAAGCACAGATCATTTGTATGAGTTAGTCTGTCATTACATGGAGTCGACTGAGAAAAGCAGCAAATTCTCACATTTCAGAGCCTTAAACCAAAGAATGTTTGATCATTTCAATCATTTAAGCAAAAATGCCAATCTATTATCAAAATATATTTAGATAGATAAACTTTCTGTGGATCGATTAATCGACTAATCGTTGCAATACGAATAAAAAATTTAATTCATAAAATGTTTTACAGCAGATTAATCAATTCATCTAGAAATAATCATTAGTTGCAGCCCTACACATTTTAATTATAGATTATAATTACACACTTTAAAGGATAGGTCCACACCTTAATACGATGCTTATCTGCCCATTTGTACATTGGAAGAGTTTTTAAGTCGCTGCAATTGTTTCTCCCGTCTGTACTGGCTGTTAAGAGATCCTTTCCAAACGTGATTCCAGTGCAAGTAAGTAAGTGATGGGGGACAAAATCCACTGTCCTCCTTCTGTGTAAAATTGCATTCTAAAGTTTAACCAAAGATAATATGAAGCTTCAGCCATCTGGAAAATAGCCACTTTATTTGACTAACTCAAAGTCTTTTTAGTTCAAAATTCCCTCTTAGTTTTCCCTGGACTGTGTCCTTGCGGAGCCACAGGGAAGTCAACAACAGTAACTAAAGAGAGTAGAAAAACATTTTGAACTAAAATCACTAACTTCCTAAGATACCCAGTTGAGTTGCCTAACTCAGACCGCTGAAGCCTCATATATAACAGACTGTGGATTTTGACCCCCATCGCTTACACTGTAACATTAGAAGGGGTTTCTCTTCAGGGTCAGTATGGACAGCAGGAATGATTACAGTGACCAACACGTCTTTCAATGTACACATGGGTATGTGAGTATTGTTTTAGACAGACTTGGAAAAAAAAATATATATATTTTTTTTGTGCTTGTATTTTGTTCTTTTTCCCTAAAATTCTACTTTCATGTATTGTCCTAATTTGTACATTGCCTTGTTGCATCCAAATAAAAACAGAATTTCAAAAAATGCTTTTTTCGCTGTAGTTTAAGTTCTTAACCTCTCACATGAAGAATGTGCAAGCAGTGTACTGCCCTCACCTTGAGTGTGTTCATTCATTGGTTTATGGTTTAACTCATGAGCATGAATGAATGGGTTACATACCTTGAGTTTGCTTGCAAGTTGCTGGTTCTCCAAAGTAAGAGCAGTAATCTTGGCTTGCAGAGCAGAAACCAGAGCTGCAGATGCTGTAAAACTGTGCTCGACCTGTACACACACACAGACAGAGGTACACAGAGACACAACAGCAACGTTAAGGACCACTAGCTACCTACTGAAAAACAAAACGAGTTGTGACACGTCTAAAGCTTAGGTTAGACCTCCTTCATGCCCAAGGTGAAAAAGTTCAGCAGTAAACAGCTGTCTGTTGTCAGAGTATAGTATTAAACTTAGAAAAGCAGTGTTGATTTAAGTTTTTAACAACCAGAAAGACTTTTAGTAAACTTGTGATAACTAGACAAATGTTAAAAATGAATCAAAAGTCAAAATATCCATCATGTAAAAATGTCTACCTGTGTCTAGCCCAAACGGTTTTGAATTCTCTTCATCCAATTAGGAAAATGTTTAGTCGGATAGGTAGATGATTCATTTACAATATGTTTATACACCAATAACTATTCAATACATGTGTTGAACACTGTTTCAATGCTCTACTTTTCAAACAAAGTCTGACATCATTCACTCAGACCAAGTCTTCTGTTCTGTTCTAGTCACCACATCTGTTCTCAAATCGGCTCATACGTAATGTAAAGTTGTAAACAGGTCACTATAGCGTTTCTTAGTCGTTAATCACCTTTGTATCCAGTTCAGGAACAGTCACCGTCTGCTCTACTGCCTGCTTCAGGTCTTCGATTGTCTCCAGCAGCATGTTTCTCTCCTCGTGGAGCCTGTCAACCTCCTCTTTCACTGCCGTTCCTCTAACTTCATCCTCCTTTGAAATGAGGGAGGGGGAGGAGTGGCGGGAAGGAGGAGTGGGAGGGGAGAGGAGCAAAAGATGGACAAGGAGAAGAAAGAGAGTAAAGGGTGAGAGGAGGAGGAGAAAGAGAAAAAGGTTGAAGGCAAGAATTTAGCTATTTGGTACATGAGATACTACTGTATGATGAATCTCAAGTTAATTATATACTAAATGTCTCCCTGTGGGGTTGAAATTTAAGACTGTTGTGTATCATCGAGGTCGAGGCACCCAGAGCCTGGTTCTGCTCAAGGTTTCTTCTACCTGTTAAAAGGGAGTTTTTCCTTGCCACTGTCGCCTAGTGCTTGCTCATGGTGGGAACTGTTGGATCTCTGTAAATATAAAGAGTCAGTATAGACCTGCCCTATACAGAAAAGTGCCCAGAGATAACTTTGTTATGATATGGCGCTATATAAATAAAACTGAATTGAAATTGAATCATTATATAACATCTTTGCATGTCTTCAATCAACATCTCACACCTGAGGATAAATGTGCACAAACCTTGCACTTTTTTTTCCCTGTGTTACATTGGCAAGTTACATCTTTTTACTACACTGTAACTATATTTTAATTCATTTTATGTATTTTATTTCATTTTATGTATCTCATTTCAATTTAACTCATTTAAAAATTTGATTTGATTTAATCTTAATTGATTTTATTCTTATTGTTTTGAATGTCTTTCTCATGTTTTTCTTTGCCTATGTAAAGCACTTTGAATTGCCTCTGTGTTTGAAATGTGCTTTATAAATAAAGCTGCCTTGCTTTGCCTTATGGAGAAATGCGAGGAAACAATGCTGCTTTCCACCTGTTTTTATATTGCTAATATTTTTCTATTCATACATTTTTAGGGTCGGGAACAGTTAACCTCTGTACTTTCTTTCCCCCCCTTTTCATATCTTATTATTTTTATATTATTGTTTACTGATTCTCTTGTCTAACTGTGTATTTACACCTTTTCATTGCACTTGTGGACCTTTTCATATATAAACTGAAGTTACCACATAATATGCTGTATTATGTCCATGCATTTACTGCAAGTTTGGGGCTTATTGAATACTTTGTGTAAATACATTAAATAATTGTATATTTATTGAACTTTTTATTTCCCTTTTGTTATAACTTTGTACACGGACACGGACGTTCCTGCAGCATTAAATAAGGCACGTCAGCTTGCGGAATAAAGTCTGTACTGCATATCTTTTATTCTTAAATGCGCTTGCTTCTTATTCAAGTTATTACATTTGTTATGTTGCCTGTTGTTTTTATATTACCTTGTAGATGAATCTTTTAGGAGTGTCACTCTTGTTGGATGCAGGGGTCCCAGCGGAGGTAATGGCTGAAGGAGAGGAGGGTCCAGAGCTCTGAGGAAGGATTATGTTGATTAGTTTTTTGATTTGTTTTCCTCATAAACCCATGTCATGATTTGGTTGGAAAAAAATCAAGATTTAAAAACACTTTTTTTTAAATCAGAAAACCAAGGAACTAAGATTAAGATTTAATTAAGTGATATAATTAGTTATAACTGCCCTAGATGTTTAAAGTACATTTTTAAATCATAAACTCTGGAAAACAAAAGACAGATTGGTACATACATTAAATGAAGACTGACTGACAGAGATCAATAATATAACAGATAATACAGTATGTAAACAGGCAAACACTCACAGACCAGACATACAGGTCTGACTAGTCATTTTATGAATATACTGCAGACATGCATTAATATAAAGAGTGGCATACTGATACAAGCAGACAGACAGATACACAGAGAGACATGCATTTACCTGCAGTGGGCTAATAGGAGGTGGAGGTGCTTTTCGTTTTTTGGGAGTTGTGATCCGTTCATCACTTAGCTTAGCTACTTGATCATGCTGAGGAGCCAGCAAAAGAGACAGGAGAAGAAAGGCGAGAAAAAGAAAGGTGGGGTTCAGTGCTGGTTAGTAAAAGGAGAGTCAATCAGTGAGTGCTACAGTAAGTTTTGTTTTCCAAAAATAGCAACTAAAAGATTTTTCACAAGCTGAGAAATTTGATATTGACACATTAGAAAAGCTGAAACTAAACTACTGTCCATGAGGTGTAGCTACACAACAAAAATTAGACAACATTTTTTAAATAATTTTTAGCTAAAACGAATTTAGACTCTTTCATTGTCATTATTAGTTGATTTGTTGCTGTAAGTTCAGGTGTTTTAGTAACTTTGATTGCCTGTTTGTGAGGAGCTCTAAAGGAAAGTACTGAAAAACTGGTGTCTTACCTGAGGACTTCTGGGAGACTTTGTATCTGTCAAAGGTAGGACGGTAAGAACATCAAAAATGAAATAGAAGTGATGATTACAGCTTTCTCTTTAAATATTGTAAATGTTTCTACTACGGGAAACACCTCATTCATAGAGAACAGCTTACAACAAATCTGTAAAGAAAAGTAATACTAACAGGAGAACTCCTCCAGATGGCAGTGTTGACTTGTGTTGAAACCAGAGCAGTACGAATCTCTACCACACACAGGCCATACGTGTGTGTGTGTGTGTGTGTGTTTGTGTCGGTATCAGTATTGATCATGTTGTAGGTCACGCTGTCGTCCTTACTTTCTGTGTGTGTGTGTCTTTGCATAACTCTTACCTGAGACCTGTAGTCTGTTCAGGGCAGCAGTGAAGGCAGCTTTGACCTCAGAGTTGCCCGACAGCTTGGCGTACTGTGCGACATCATGGCCTTGTGAATCTACAGCCGACAGATCTGCTCCTCGCTGAGCCAAGACTTCAACAACAGAAACAGTGTTGGACTCGCAGGCCAGCATCAAGGCTGTCCTGTAACACACAAGAGTACAAATATTGATCACCAATGTAACATCTATCCATCATCCATGAATATATGTGTCTTTAATCAGTCATCACTACTGTTACACGTCGTTTCTGAATTTTCTGAGTGTGTTTTGACTGTGTTTGTACCTGCCACTGTTGTCAGAAGTGTTGACTTCAGCACCGCAGTCCAGCAAAGTGCTGCATACTTCAGCATGAGCGTGTTTGGCTGACAACAGCAACGGGGTGAGCCCGTCCTTTGGGACAAACAGACATTGTAAACATAAGATATGACTGAGATCATCCTATGGAGGGACCACAAACCAACATAACACACACCTACGTAAGTTATCTGGAGTGACATCAGGACGTGGGCCTACGACGTGGACATGAAGTATGATAAGTGTCTGTGTGGTGAGAGAAATCTCAGATCTATGTGAAAAACGCGGGAATGTCTCCTAAATGAATTTCCCAGCAGATAAACAGAAATGCCAAAAAATGTTTCAACTTTTTAGAGTGGTGTAGATTTTGGGAAAACCCCCCAAATGATATATTTACAGTTCAAAATGAATGGGCTGGCTCAGTAGAGTTTATTGCCCTGAGTTGGGCAACTGCTGCAGTATTTCATGCAACGTGGACATCCCACATTTTTCACAAGGATTGACAGATCCTAACCCCAAGCATGACATTTAACTTAACCTTAACCATCTATGACCTAAATCTAACATAAACATTTGATTGGCTGGGCTTGAGGAGGGCGGTGCGCAGCCTGGAAGGAGCCGCTGCCTAGAAGGTTACATCATCTTCACTAAGATGACATTAGGAAATAATATGCATCTCAATAAATTGTGAATAAAGAGTGGGCTTTGAAAGCATCGTTTCTAAATGCAGTAAATCAACACAAGAAAAACAAAGACAACAGATAAGGAACTCATTATTAAACTGTATGAATCAACATTTCCACGGGTCATTCATGTTGTTAAAAGTGAAACTAAGTTAATGTCCAACTGGAAAAAAGCAAAAGAATGTCAAGAACAGTAAAGTGTGTCAGCAGCATAGCTTTGTGTTTTATATTACAAGACTGCTGCTTCCACACGCCACAGAGAACAAAACTATGTTGTGGGTTCCTCTGAGTTCTGCTAAAGACTTTAACAGCCCTGCGTCTGCTCTGCTCAGTCTGTGTTTCCACTGAACTGTTTCTTCTCTGGAATCTAAAAGACAGAAACCATTTTTTTTCTTCCCGGGGTAATAGATTCAGTGTCTGTGTGGATGAACGTGAGAGCACAGGTGTATAAAAGGCTTGTTTGTATACACGTGTTATTTGAGTTGTTGTTTACAGCTTTACAGTTTAAAGCCAGAATACCAAATGTGGGCTAACGAGGTAAAGCCTGGGCAGAGCTGAAGTGAAGTAAGCAAGCAGCAACAATCACAGCTAAGTGTGATCACGTGAGAGACCTGTCAATCAAGGCAAACACACACAAACATGCTCCTGTTTAAAGCCTCATACCCTCCTAATGGGACAGTAATTATCTAAATTGCCAACCAAACACACATTTGGAGGAGTTGAAGTTGGCTTTTAAAGCTGCAACTTGTGAGAGAATAATTGTGTCTTATTATATGAACTTCTGCATCTTCATGGTCAAACTTTACCAAACATAACAGAGCGTCTACTGTTGCGTCTGTGATGTTTTACCTTTTGTTAATGTTGTCAACTGACCGTGTATATAAAAGTAGATATATATTTACTGTTGTTTTTAAGTGATGAAGCTGGATGGCAATGGATTTGTCAACCAGGCAGTTATGACCTGATAAAACCTGATCATAATTTCTCAGTAACTCTTAGCTGTGGTGGTTGCTACTTGATGTAGACACAGATACTGTACATACAGGTCTGTGCGCATGTAAGAGCCTACATGTGAAGTACAACATTTGACAGACTACTTCAGAAAGGGCTTTTTTTTTTCCACACCACCTCTTACTCATGGCTGAATGATTGAAGTGGTTGTTGTACCCAAAACAAGTGTGCTAGCTCTATCACTTCATGTGCTGCTGAATGAGGAGTAGGGTGAAGGATACTATACACCAGTGGTTCCCAACCTTTTTAGCACGCGACCCTGTAAAAAGAAGCATTGTCTATTTGTGACCCCTCATCACATGTTGCATATGTCAATGAGTTGTGAACTGTTGAAACAAAGAGTGATCAGATTGTTTGAATTAAATCATTTTAAGAGACCTGAAGAGGTAAAACTATCCACCAAAAAAAAAAAAAAAAAAGAGTGGAAAAATAGCCTGAAAAAGTTAAATGTTTATGTAGCAGAAATGTTGTTTTCTTCTTTCCTTTCCTGCCTTGCAAGTAATTAATGCACTCACCAGCTACTTCCTGGTATGTGGATGTCCACTGGACCAGCCTAGAACTGACTCATGTCTGTTTAACTTTTACCATACTGCCTAGAATACACATGCACACTGACATTTTGTCACGTTGAACTCTTAAGGTTGTGATTCACAGTCAGACTACATATATTCCACAAATCTCAGCATGAATAAACCAATGAAACCAGAGCTAAACCTTTATTAAGATGTTCTTCCTGAGCGCTATATGACATGAACTGCTAAGCTAAGATGACTGCTAACATTTTGATTTGTAGAATTTAGTGCTTTCACTGTAAACTACAAGCTCACATAATGCCTTATCACATTTTCAGCAGATTAGATGGTTGAATTTTCAGACTTTTTCAGTTATGCTATATATTGCAACACTTTATTCAACACTCTGTAGTAGAGCTAGACTGATCAATCTTCCAGGCCGATAGATTGGCCGATATTAGGTTACTGCATATATATTGGTATCTGTGTATGTCAGTCAATAAGTACGAAGAAACTGCAGTACACAAATGCCAAACTAGGTTTGAGGCAATTTAGAAACGGTGTCACCATTACCGAGATTGTCACCAGAGAACGCTGACAAGTTGATTTATCAACTGTAAAATATCCTGCTCAGAAGGAATCTTTATCAAGATTGTTGTTTATGTTGTGTTTATATATTTAACTTTTGGCACATATATTGTTACAGGAGTTTTTAAACTCCCAAATAGCATATTGATATCAGTATCGATCGGCCTAAAAAATTAAGTATCGGCAGGGCTACACTCTGTAGTAGTTGTCTGTATGTTATCAGCTACATGACTGTCTTCTTGGGTAGAGAAAGAAAGATCATGTTTTAAGACTCTGACCCACTCAAACCAAACGCATGGATGCCAAAGAATTACCAGGCCAGGCCAGGTCTGTGAATTGTTTCAAGGTTAAAAGTCTTTGAGAAATAAATTTCTTTCCAACTGAAAACATAAGGAAGCTTTTATACTGCATAGTGCCGTTGGCTCTGGCCAGAATTTACGTTTACATTTACTTGATTTTCTATAAACATTCTTTGTCCAACATATGCAAGACCTCGCAGATGTTGCTCTGTTTCGGTTTATTTAAGTCAAATATAGATCAGGTATAGATATTTGTTACAGCCATGATGTATGCCTGAGGCTAACAAGCTGGCATGTTCTGCTCAGCACAGAAACAGCAATATGTTCCAGACGAGTTTGTGGTTCTTAGTCTATAAGTTCACTAACAGCAGACAGAGCTGTTCAAATCTCTCTCTCTCACACACACACACACACACACACACACACACACTTGCAGATGATTATGGCTGGAAGAGTAAATGATGTTCGATGCACATGCTGGTTACAGTTTCCTAAAAGCACAGACAATGCATCACTTTGTTTAAAAGCGTTTTGGATTGATTAGGAAGACATTTTTGAAGACCACATGTAAATGTCATGAACACAACAACAACCTACAATGTCTGCTTGGGCCTGTTCCAATTGTAACAGGATTTCAGAAACCCTATACTTTAGCTTTAAAATCCTCACAGCCAGTGCTACAAAGTGGGAGCAAGAACCAGTTTTAAAAGCCACAACATACAGCTTGTCGCAGGATTAAACAAGCATGAGGCAGCTATAAATTTTAATTAGAAATAACATAACATCTTTACATGTAGGCTAAGACACCACTGTGTGTGTGTGTGTGTGTGTGTGTGTGTGTGTGTGTGTGTGTGTTTATCTCCAACAGGCCAGCTGTGGCGTGACAATAAAAAGGGAAATAAATGGGCAACACATTCTCTTCTGCATTTCTTTTCACTCACTTGCTCTCTTTTTCTTATTACACACACACATGCAAAATATCATGCTCACACACCCCAGTTGGGTAAAAACCACAGGCATGGAGCATCACTGCAATGGAGACCACATGTCTGCGGCTTGAGAGCAGAGTTCCCACAGTATACTGACCCTCCAACTCACACAAATGTACACACACAATGTACAATATTAATCAATCTTTAAAGAGGGAAGGACAAGCGGGAGGAAATGTCAGTTAATGAGGATCTTTCATATTGTAGATTTACAGCTGTGAGAGACAACTGATGTTAATTTATGTTTTAAAACAATATTGTTTTACCTCTGCATTCTTTACAAACTTAAAAAGGGATGTAAGATGTTTGAGAGCAGATAAACACAGGAACAATAGACAGGTAAATCTTCAAGAAAATCCAAACAGTGTTTAACCTTCCTTGAACAGATTCCTCTCTGGAAATATCGCAGTAGAAAGCGATACGAATGAGACTGAGTGGAGCATTTCTGTGGTCTTTATTCTGTTATAGAGCCCTTTACTATCCTGCCAGGAAAACTAAGTCTGGGAGAAAAAGAGTGGAAGTAATAATGAAAGTACATACTGCATCTTTTAGGTTGATGGGACTTTTGAGTTCACACAGCAGTTGGACGGTCTGGATGTTCCCGCTGGCGGCTGAGGGTAAAATAAAACAACTGTTAGACAATGAAAAGAAGCACACAGGTGTCCAGAGATCATCAGTGTGGCCTAGATCAGTTTGGTCCAGGATAGAATTCAGCAAGAAGTTTCTCTCCTTTGTCTTGCTCTCTGATTTCCAAAAGACCAAATTTATTTATAGGTAAGCTTATGATAGCTGCACTGTAGTATGACACTAGTGAGCCATTGCCTCTACTTTAAAAGTGCAACATTGATAAAAACCTATACTTTAACTTCACAGCTTTGTCAACTAACATCAGCATTGTAACACAAACTGAAAAGAAGCTCAAAAGAGACCTGTCATATTCAGTGAAGGCAGATGTTGTTGAAAACATTATTTTTAGAGACAGAAAGTGGCAGCCATGAAATAATAACCAATGATGAAGTCTGTGAGAATCACTCAGAAACGCTGTAGTGTTTGGTTTCAGTGAAAACCTGCGAGAGTATTATGGGAACCTTTGACTGAAACAAACTGGGCTGAAATCAAGTTTAATCACTTAATTCCAAATATGGTAGATAATTTCATCCACATAAAACTTGAGCTTAAACTTAATCTCACAAGATATTTTCCCACATCCTTGTCTAAGCAGACTAATCTTCAATAAAAGCACTTTTGTTTAATTAACACTCAGAACAGTGAGACACTTACCAGCGTGATGCAGAGCAGTCTTTCCTGAGCTGTCTACTGCATCGAGAGGACATTTACTCTGGAGGGGAAACAGAAACATATCCGAAAGCAAATCAATGTCACACATGAAATCTGAGTGATTGTGACAGGAAAGTTCCATTGTTAAATACTCTTCTACACTTTTTTTGTGTCAGTACATTTGCTGCTTGTTATGTGATGAACTGTTGTGATTACATTTAGTCTCCAGTCTCCATTAACCTGCCACGTCTACTGCGAATTTAGATTTTCCCTGAATGTCCCCGACTATGTCCCAAAATGTATCCAAATTCTCAAATTTCAAAAAGCCTTGTGGCTGCTGAGGCTTGAGTATCAGTAATGATGTTTTATTTTCTGAGGAACTGACACCAAAACCTGTTTGACAGTGGAGCTTTATATAGATGAAATGTTTATCTAATTTAGATTATTATAATTAAATTAGACAACACTGTAAACGCACGGGAAACACACACATTAGCAACAAACAATACATCACTGCATTTACATGTTTTTGTTCTTTTCTCCCCATAGTTTACTAGTAGTGGTGACCTGCTACAAATTTTAGGAATAATAGCATTATTTGTTGCTAGTGGTAACAAAATTCTGGCAGCAAACTGGCATTATTTGGCACAATTTCATGTCTAGTAAAGACACGCGTGTGTCAGAACATTTGAGTAGGAAGCAGTTTGGGCCACAAGGGTAAAAAGGTGTTTAGAGCTTTAACATTTTGCTGTGTACCAGTAGACTTGCATTGGTGTTTGACCAGGCAGGTGTGTGTTGCTGAGATGCTGCAAATTGTCATGGGATAGTTAGGTCAGCAGATCAGAGCAGGAAGAGAGAGTGTGTGTGTGTGCGAGCATGTCCGCCTGCTGAGATCTGCTGATCTGCGCACACATACACACACACAATCAGCAGACTGAAGGAATGAAGCAGTTTAACAGTCTGGTTTCTTAACAGAACAGTGAGATTGTTCGGAGAGTAGGTTTCACACCGTTCATGCTCCTGCTTTCACACGTTCCTTATTGGCTACACCAAGTAATGCGCCCAAGACAAAGTCCTGCTGGGTGACTAGATGCTCTGCCATTAAAACATTCCTACTTCCATATTTCTTGCACTTTTTGTTGTGCAACACATCTTGAAAACATTTCACTGAACCTAAAATACTGTACAGCCATTATATTAAATCAAATACCACGTAGTAGCTTATCACCACGGGACCATATTGTGTGTAAAATACTATCAAGCCAAGTTGTCGCATTATTGGTCATTTCAGTGCATTAAATGTGACAAAGCGATTTTAGAGATACAAATCACAATTTGTTACTTATAAAAGCCTCCTTCAATTTGTCCACCTTACCTGAATGAGCTTTTTGCAGCACTCGATGTGATTGTTTTTGGCAGCCAGGTGTAACGGATTGAAACCTGAACATAAATAGGGAAAGGCCTTAGTTATGATCTTCATTAGGCCAAAGAATTTAATGACAAATTGGATAAAAGAAAAAAGAAAAATGACCACAAGAAGGCATCTTAGAAGTTAAAGTGGCATTCTTTTGAATTATATTATATCTGTATAAATGTGACCTCAAATGTTACCAGACATTTTTCAGATAACAATCCTACAATTAAGTAACACAACAAAATTATACTTTTCTATTTACAGTATGTATTGAGAAAAATCACATTTATGCAGAAATACAGAAGGTTCTAAACAACTCCCACATGTTCTATCACTACTGTACATAACTACAGGACATACCTGCACCATCAGTGATTGACAGGTCAGCTCCATGGGCCAGGATGACAGATAGGCAGTCTGTCTGACCGCGTGAAGCTGCCACATGAAGACTATACACAAACCCAAAGCAGAGAACAAATTAGAAATGCAGTAATTGTCTGTAGTTATAAAATCACAACAACAGAGATGTTTGAAAGACAGCTATTTTACTACTACTCTGTCTTTGCTAGTTTTCAGAGTAACATTAAAGATCTCATGACATGTGAAATCAAAACCAAAACCACAACAAAACCACCTCATTGTCTCTGTGTGTGCGTAAGTGTGCAGTAGGCAATCAATACAACCCCTTTCCAGCTCAGTGAGCACAATGAAAAAAACACTACACATGCCCAGCCTTCCCCTTCGTGTGTGCGTCGGATACACACTCACACACTCTTACACACTCACAACTATGCCCACATGCCTTTCAATCAGGTTTTATCACCATAGAGATACTGTGTAGACTCCTCCTTTGTGCGTCCTGAAAAGATTGGAGCGTTGAGATCCCAAACCACCACATTCACCGTGATTTACAAAGGCTGCGAGTATGCATCTGTATGTGTGTTTCTGCGTTCCGGTCACACACTCACTCACTCACTCACTCACACACACACACACACACACACACACACACACACACACACACACACACACACACACACACACACACACACACACACACACACACACACACACACACACACACACACACAGAAGAAGGTCAAGGATGTGAACTACTGGTGGAACAAAAAAGCCTGTGTGTTTGTTTCAGCATGTGAGAATCGTGCTGCAGTCGTTTCTCCTTGCATTTGTTCCTGCGTTTTGATGGTCTGGCTCTGCGTGAGCTGCTTAACACATTGAGGTCAGCGGGTGTTGTGTTTCAGAAAAAGAAAGAGGTCAAATATTAACACTGAGCCTCTGTGTGTTATCAACAATCTCAACCAGTGAGGCAACGAGCTCCACCGCCTCTGCAGAAATGAACTGGCTCTCAAAACACAGAATGTCAGGGAGGCTGAATGAGTGATCGAAAAATGTCAACCTCTGAGGAACTAAAAGCAGCTGTATTTTTAGACTGGACATTCATTTTTAACATTGTGCTGTGGAGCGTGAAAGTAGTTTCATAAGCCCAAGACTTGAGAATTTGAGCATATGCTGTAGAGATATACATGTAACCCTTAAACTGAAAGGAAAACACAAAAGGACTGGATAATGTTTCCCTGAAATTTAATACACACTTATCTTATCACACCTTTGTTGTTATAGCTGCATTAATGTAGCTGCACTTGTATTTACTTGTCAGATATTACTAAACCAGGCAGCAAACTGGAGATTTGCACATTTTATTCTACTCTGGTTTTTAGTTTGCAGGCTTGTCAGTGTAGCAGATCTGAATCCAAGTGTCTTTGTGTTTTTTTGATTGAAGCTGCTTCCCCAGCTCATACAGTATGCATCCTACAGATGCCACTGCAGACTATTGTCTCTGTCAATTAATTACTCTGCAGGAGTCATTTTTAGCTGTAGGCATGTTGTGATTCTGATGTACTTTACTGTCCCCATGAGGAAATTGGGGTCCAATGGGATTCATGCGCTGATTACAGAAAGATATAAATCAATATACCGCACAAACATGTGCTAAAAGTAAATTTCCTTGATTGCTAAATCTGCACCAAAGCCATTTTTCCTTTATTCTTTTGTAGATGATAATAAGAATGCTTACGCTGATTTGCCCTCGCTGTCCAGCTTCACAGCGCTGGCACCTTTCTTGGCAAGAAGCGATGCCACCTTCTCCACCTCGCCATGCTCCACCGCAGCAAGCAGGCGCTCATCGTTTTTGTTCCACTCATTGACCTAAAGGGAATGATTTGAAAAAAAAGACAGAAGGACAGAGAAAATAAGAGAGAGGAGGTTAGAGAAAAAAGCAAATGTAATCAATGTGGAACCAGGAGGTGGAAGACAATACAATGTAAATCTTATCTCTTCAAGATATTCATTTTGATGTGTGTATCCATGGCTTTAATTCTAGGAAAGTACCTTACCTCTAATAATGTATACATTCCTAACAATGACGTGCTTCATGAGACGTTGACACACACATTATCAAACTTTACTCTGCAGCCAAAACGACTGGGATGTCCTTAATGTGAGTAATGTTTCTCAGAGAGAGAGAAGGCTTTTTTGGCTCTGCTATGGCCCACACAAAACTTCTGTGTCCATATGTGGGAACACACACACACACACACAAGCAAGCAACATCCAATGACAGACATACACAAACCAAATGGCCCCACATTTGTATCACTGACAGGCTGTTCAGATAAGTCAGCTATTGGAAAGCTTCAAGCATGATCTCATACAGAGACTTGCTGCACTGCAGTCTGAGGGCACAAAATACAGCGCAGTAAGCTTTAAGATCTGTCCGCTACAGCGTTTACCTCTGGCCAGGAACAAAACTCTAAAACAATTTGAATCTACAATGACTATATAAAAAAGGACGATGGACTCACAAACTATAATAAACCAAAATCAGGAATATCAAACTAGGAAAGAAGTAGCCTGGCCATAAACATACAGCATTATCACTGCTCATTTGAAGGAAAAAGTATTATATTAGAGACAGATTAGAAAATGTGTTTAAAGAAGAGGAGCAGGTTGAAATGAAATTAATTTGTTTCCTTAACCTGATAGCAGAGTAAAGGCGAGAACTGAAACCATGCACTCCAAACATGTTGGCTGCGTGAGTTCATTAGTCAGCTCTCCCTGCAACCACCTGTGCATATTAGGGTGCAGCACAGTATTAGATTTGACCTGATAGCCTACTGACCTACACATGATAAGGGGGTGAACTCTCTGACTCTATAAATTCTTGTGGTGGCAAACTGTACCCTATTTTAAGAGCAATAAGCCAACATGGCGATACATGGTGTAAATAGCCTCTGTGGAAAACACCCATATGCAATCACTGCAATACATTTTGCACAGCTGGTGGAAAAATGCACGGCTATAAAAAAAACCTTCTGTCACTGAAGCAGCTAGGATGACCACTGAGCTCTGCAGCCTAAGCTGCAGAGTCATTAATGTGGACCATGTGGGGAAATGAAAAATACTAAATTGTTGGGGTTTTGAAAACTGAAAATAAAGTCTAAGATGAGTGAGAGCGGAGAAACATTTTTCGGTTTTCTGGCAAGGAGCTCTGGAAAATTGTTGCAAAAGAATACCCACACACACTCCTTGTGATCCAGGCTTCAAAGCACCGAAGCAAGAGGTGAGATACTATTTAGGAGGCAGTGTAAGACGAGAAAGTTCTCTGACAGACTGGAAATAACAGGTTGGATATAAAAACACTCTGACAGAGAAAAAAAGATACATGAATCTATCAGGTGCTCTACCAAGTCTACGAAGAGCAGTGATAGGCAGACCAGTTCAGAGTTACTAGAAAATAAATGCAGGATCAGGAAAAACCTTCTTTATAAACACATGTACAGTGTAAAGTGGAACAGAGAAGTCAGAGAACGTGCATGTGCATTTGTCCGTCACTATGATTGGTGTGCAGTGAAACATGACACAGCAGGAGATAGCTGAAGCTATAAAGGACACATCCCATATGGTGTAGTGGTTAGGACTCCTTGTTTTCACAGAGGTGGGCTGGATTTGCCTCCCAGTATTCTGGTATGAAAAGTCTTATGATTTTCATACAGACAGTCATGTGTTGTTCAATCTGCGTGCAGAGCACTGAGGCAATCAAATACTAAAAATAGGTGTACTTAAAGAGAGCAACTGAAAAGAAAAAGATGAATATACACAACTGAGGCAAAACTGTAGAAAATGCAAAGAAATATGTTTGTACATATGAACGTACCACGTGTTTCTGTTCCTGTTGTGCCAAAATCTTCAAAGAGTATGTAAAAGGAACTTCGAGGGTGGTTTGTTTATATTATTCAACATGGTACCCGGTACGTTTCTTATCATGTTTTGTGGACATCAGGAAGGTAATTGAGTGCCTTTGTGATCTGGAAAGAGCAGAAAAACAAACCCACTCCTGTACATGACAGATTGAATTACAGGAGTCACATCTTGCAGATGGTGAGACTTAATGTGACTTAATTCAGGCTACTACAGTTGAATTTAAGCCTAACATGTATAGTGTGTACCTGAATCATTCAGTAACTTATCAGATCTAAAAAAGATTTGACAAACTCACTTGATGTTGCATATTTCTTCTCTGGGAATTGACGCTCTTGTTGATATTTGCATGATGATGCAGTCTGCCAACTGAGCTGATTAAAATAGATGGATCTGAATCTTGTTATTTCCTATATCTAACCCTGAAAGTAAACTCTACAAAGTAAACTTGTATATGTGAAGCCCTGTGACTGACTGGCCACTTTCCCAGTACATTTTGGGGTTGGTTCAAGCTTCCCTGTGACCCATCTGATCAAACCAGACTCGTACCCTTTACTAGATAATTTAATCCTGCACACTTGCCTATTCCACGTTGAAAGACTATTATAAATGTATGTATTTTTCAATGTCTGTTCGAACAGCTGAATATGCTTTTCTCAGAGATGTTTTCCACACACTAGCGTGCAGCAGGACAGCAGTAAGATCTTCCCCCATGATATTGGACATCTCTGTTCCTTGTTTCCACTCAAGCAGCAAATATTTAATTCCTGGTATGAAATTATTTTCAGAGTTTCTTAATCTGAGGAGCATGTCCCAAATGACAAGGAATGATATTGAAATGACAAAACACTGGTACAATTCCTAGATGGAAATGTACTCACTTAAGCTACAGAAGTATGCTGGGAAAATGTCTCACAGAGAGAAGATGCAGGCTTTTAAATGCACCACGCAATGAAACTACTACCAAAGTTTATCCTTAAGATATACCCACCCAAGATTTACAAAGAAACCCAGAGGAGACAGAGCAGAGTTGCCATGAAAGACGCTCAACCACACAAACCTGTCCAACCTAAGAGGGCAGTAAGAGGAGTTACCTGGCAATTAGAAAGTTAGAGAGTGGTTTTACGGAGATGGAAAACCAGAAACAAGTTATGAGCTAGTGCAGCATTTTAAAACTAAGGTCCGGGAATCTGGGTACTGTATATTTTCTTGGTTCCGAGCTTTGTACTATCATTAAAAACACTTGACAACCAGTTCTCTGTACACTCGCTTCAGTAAAGATTTGTTCATGCTGTCGTTGGATGTCAGTTGCTTTGAAATCAACTGAACATTTAGAGAAAAGAAAAGGGTACTACCCTGTGGCGCTCTAAAAGTACGCAACTCTTCAAAAGCTTTTACCCAAGGTTGTATCTCATCACCATGCCATTTATTATTACCCAAATGGGTTTATATGACAGAGAAACCAGTCTTACAACATCTGTACAACGTTGTGTACTTTAAACGTTTCACACATCTGCATCTGCGATTAATTTCCCTTGTTTCATACTGAGCAGGACTTCCTCTTTGTGCACTGAAGCGTCACACTGGTCACGCTCGACTGCAGGATCAAAAGCAGAAATACATATCTGAAAATAACTATTATTTCCTGCCAATTAATCGTTTGGACTATAAAACGTCAAAAAATAGTGAAAAACATCCATCACAGTTTCCTATCACCCAAGGTGATGTCATCAAATGTCTTGTTTTGTTCGACCAACAGTCCAAAACCCAAAGATATTCAAATAACTGCAATGTAAGACGAGGACAAGCAGCAAAATCTCCCATTTGAGAAGCTGGAACCTTCAAATGTTTCACATTTCTGCTTGAAATTGGACTTAAACGATTAATTGACTATCAAAATAGTTGCCAATAAATGTTCTCTCTTTTTAAAGTTTGGTCGGAGGACTTTTTTGTCACAGTACTTATCAATAGTATAGTTTTACTTATCAAAGTATATTGTTTGTGGTTCGTGCTTAGTTCGATTCTTTATATTACTGTAAAATAAACATTTTTCATCCACAAACTGGAATGGACTTTGATCCCCTACCAACACAAATACCTCCTACCAGCACCAATAGAAAAAATTACAGGGGAAACACTGATGTACTGTATCACATGATCCTGCCTAATGGCCTCTGTGATTTTAATAGGCTGAACAAAAAATGAAGGGCCGTCACGATAGAGCAGCATGACACCGATAGCATTAGACTACATTGTAATGGACAGGTTTAAGTGGAGCGGAATGCACTGCTCCAGTTTCGGCCGCATACACAAACAGCGTCATCCCAGGGAGGCTGATGAAATAATCATGTGCTGGCAGAGATGGTGCAAAATCAGCGCCTCAGCTCCAAGAAAAAGTGATTAAACAAAACGTTTTCTAAACCAGAAAGGGGTATAATCCAAGAATATTGCCTGTTCCGAGAGAGCAAACAGTGTACCATACCCTCGCAGTGCACTAATAGCAAAAATATCTTCATGTCCTTAAAGTAAATGACAATTTGTGGTGCTTCCTCGTATGCATATGAGCACTCGACAACAACAGATTAAAGCAGGTAATCACTGTGAAGAAATAACCTTTTCTGTTTAATGTAATATTATCAAACACGTATCTCTGACATGGTTTAAAAGCATTCCTGAGTCCCTGCAATGTAAAATATGGTGACTTGGGTGCAGTGGAAACACGTTGTGAACACAAAATTGAAATAGCATCACTTGTTAAGTTGATATGGCGAACTTGATAGCAAACAGTTGCTTGTTTACACATCCAGCAGCAACATTAGCATTCATTTTGGAGTCGTGTTTCTGATCACCTGACAAATGCAAGTCAAATATTCACTCTCTTTTAGCTCTCATTTGGTCTCCACCAACTCCTGAGGGAAATATGTGGCTCTTTAGCTGCTAAGTGCTCCACTATGTTCACCAGCGAGTCACTAACTGTGTCTGTCTGCTGTTTGGTGCTAAGCAGGTAGTGTACAGTGGGTTTTTAGAGATTTTTTGCTGGAAACAGCTGCCTGCTGCCGCCAAAAACAACACTATGAGAACGGTGAGAGTGAATCAAAACAGTAAAGTTGGAGGCCGGAAAGCTGAACGAAGAGCTGAAACACACTATAAAGCTCCGTAAAGCCGAGGGGAGCTGCAGATTCAGGTGATAATTCTCAGTAGGTTCATCACTACCAGCGACCCCTTTCACATTGTCACATTGTTTTTACATTGTCATGCGATATATGTTATTATAAAAATATTGATTACACTTTAATTAAAACAATCGTTAGTTGCAGCCCTGCTCGTCATGATGTATAATCTGAACACAACTCATCAAATATCGTACAAACACCACACATTCAAAAACAGCTCAACCAATGCACAACAAATTACTTTGGACAATATCTGGTTGTATTGAATATTCTAGGCTTAGCCCACATTGCCTTGCACTGGACAGCATTGGTTTAGCCTACATTGGTATGCACCAGCAAAAACCATGGGTCAGTAACCCTGAGATTATAAACCAGTAGGACCACTGTTGGTCTGTGTGCACCACCAGGAAGTGGAAAGGATCTCACTTCCTGTCTTGCTTTCAGTTGTGTTTCCCCGTCCTCTCCGGCTCCGTCTGTTTCTTGTGCTGCGATAAGTGTGTTTACAGCGGGATCAGGGTGTGGACGGTAGTGTTTGTTCCCTCTCTGTCTTTAGTCTGACACTCATTAAGACACAAAGAGTCGGCTGATAACACTAAGTGTTTCCTGTTTGTCCAGGCCTGAGGCTGGCCTCAAGGACAAAGAGCAAAGAGCAAGAGAGGTAAGGAAAAGAAAAAGCACTTAATGAATTGGTAGAGAGATGCTGAGAGACAAAAAGAAACAGAGATATAGGACTGGTATAAATCAGAATTCTGTGTGTTGCTTTACAGTTATATTCTTTATTTATTTATTCCTCCCTCCCTCCTCTCCTCATATGTCTCACATGTGTTCATTTCTCTCTATTTGCGAAGTCTTGGAAACAAATGATCGAATCACAACTTCAAACATCCAGTCATTACTACAGTTTTAGAATAAAGTGCAAAGAAAACAGATGCTCATCAAGTGTGAGTGACTGTTTGTTAACCTAATGGTTTCTGCATAAACATGCCTGCACAGAGTGCTTTTTCTGCTTCTCTGAACTTCCTCAGTTCTCTGAAGGAAAAACAAACTAAGATTGGGAAACAGTAATTCCTAAATCACATTCTGTATGTTTGTAGAGTTCAGCCGCTAAGAGCAGGTGGAGTTTAACAGAAAAACATTTACTTTAGAAAACCTTTAGTATTTTCCTCCAAAACAGACAAAATAACATTTTTGCTGATCTACAGATAAAAAGGTGTTTGTTCTTCTTTGGTTTTCTGGGTAGTCCTGCTTGCCTTTGCTACGTTGTAAATCACTACAAAAAGTATGAAGGAGGGAGACTCTACTGTTTATTTCAATGCAGATGCTTTAATTCCACATATAAAGTGGTAAAAGCTTATAAACCTAATTTAAAACTAAGTTAAGCTCATCTGATAAGTAAAGAGCAACTCACAACTCTGGTGACACTGAAAAAAAAAAACCTCATGTTAAGCAAATCCTTTCCCAGGAAACCTAAAGATTAGAAAAATGTGTGAAAGGTAAAACTGGGACTATGCATATCCCTAGCAAATGTCAGAGAAATCCAGGAATCACTTTTCCAGATGCCTTATGATGGATTAAACTTGTTGTTAAAGGGAAATTTGACCTGACGGTTGCACCAAAATCACTGGTAATCATACCCTGGGGATGAAAAGTATCCCTAACAAATTTCATGGTGATCTGGCCAGTAATTGCCAGGAAATCTTGCTCTGGACTGAAGTGCTGGACAGACAAACTATGCCCTGCTGTTAGTTGGGCAAGAAAAGCTAAAAACGTTTGACATAAAGAGAGAACAGAAGGGAAATAGATGGCAGAGAGACTGGCTAAAACACAGAAAGGAAATAAAACAGACCAAGTCAGGTCATGTCAAGTAGAAAATGAAAAAAACAATCAAAGCAGCACCAGATTGGGATGAAAACACAGAGAAACTCTAAGTCTTCCTCACAGGTTCTCAGAGAGGTGACTGGACATAACATGAACACACAACACCGTCCACTGCTCCAATTCACACTCTAAACCAGATTTGTCTTTTGTGTAAATGAGAATTATGTTGTCTATGGGATTACATGCAGAGATGAAAGATAAAGCTAAATAAATGCAGAAAGAAAAGTAGGTTAGATGGGAGGTAAGACATGCAAGCAACATAGACTTAACTCCAGAGGGGAATAGCCTCCGTACAGGTTACAAGAATATTCTTTGTCTGAGAGAGTGGCTGAGAGACAGAGGAGGGCAGTACAGACAGGAAGTAAAGGAGAGGATGGAAGAGTGAACAAAGTACAGAACAAAAAGGAAAGAAACAGTGAAGGAAAGAGAGAGATTGACACATCTACAATATCTCTGCCCTTTGATCAGTAGTGACTGTTAACTTCAAACCCCTTATCTGCAACAAAGCAGATGCTCAAATGTCCTCAAACAATACATCCTTTCTCTCGGGCCACAGCTGAAACCGCTTACTGCCCTCTGTAGTACAAACACACATCAACACAAGCACGCACACGCACACGCACACACACACACACACACACACACACACACGCACAACAATAGTTTACTAGACTCTGAAACTCAAACCCAGAATAAGAGAGTTAGTAGACAGAAATGTTAAACAAAGACCAGATGGTTGCTCTCATAATGAAAGATGCTGCCATGTATTTCACAATACTACCCAATCTGGACCGCACCACGTTTAGATAATGACATAAATTCACATCATGAGAACATTTTTCTTATTTGCCAACTTTGTTTTAGATTAACGGTAATTATAGTGGCACCGCCCTCTCCCCACTAAGTGTCTTTTACTCTCAAAACTAGTGAACGTTGGTTCAGTCAATATATTGTCCATATATGAACATCAGCAAATGGAGTAGGTAAAAGAGTACTCCATCGATTTTGCATTGCACTCCTATAGCATTGTTGGATCAAAATCAATGCCACAGAACCAGAGACAGCGTCTTTTTTATGCCACACATTCTTCCTCCTTGTCAAACCCTGGAGCCTACATTACCCACAATGCAACTCAACAACCAACAGTTAAGTCGGATGTTCGGGTGTGTTATGCTAGTAGCGGCTAATGTAGAACCGAGTCGCTAGCCTCAAGCAGAGATGAGGAGTGGGCTCTGGTAAGCTCACTTCTTTCTAACTCCACAGCAACCACACACTGATGATAAAACATTGTGAAAGGAATCAAGTAGCAGTTACCATGTAAATTATGTGTTTGGTTATAATTTGTAAGACGTGAATATGTTTGCAAACAATATGCAAAAAAGGAAATGTTATGATCACACATCATTCTGTAAGATGAGGTAAAGCAGCGCTTTGCAAAGTGCCTTTAAGCCTGTATGTCAGTTTTGTTTTAGCTTTCCTCCAGTTGTGTTTATTAATACTAAGTCATTCAGTATTTACTTGGATTTTTCTTGGAATGCTAAATGCAGTGTAGTGGAGACATGCCTCTCAGATGGAAGTACTATATATGCCAAATAAGCACTGTGTTCATGCCTCACACTTAGCGTATTTCAAAGAATAAGCACTTGAAGATTGTTCTGTCCTAAAGCTGCTAAAACTATTTATTTTTTAACCAATAAACTAAAGATATGATGTGATCTTGTTATTGTTTTAAAAGTCTCTCTCAGCCTTCCCACTGTTGACATCAACACTAAGACTTTACAGAGAAGAAAACAAAAAAAACTCATCACGTCATCCATCAGCCCCCCTTGTCCTCTCTTCACTTCAGTATCGGAGCTTGAAAAACTCCCATTAGTTGACATTTCCCTTTGACCTCTCTAATTACCTCTTATTTTACTGCTTTTCTAGTGCTCCTCTCATAAACAACTCGTGTAGTTACGGGAACACTATGAGGCCACCAGGACTCCAGCAATAGAAACCCATTGTACCCATGTGCTCATTCACAGATGATATGACGAGCATCAGTTAAACGTATAAAATTACAGCCAAGTTAAAATGTGATTTCAGGCATTGTGACAATATACAATATATACTGTGTTTTGCTTTGTGCATTCTAGGCTGCCACCTTGTTAGAAGATTTTTTTTTTTTTAAAAGTCTACTACATGTACATGATCTTACTGCTGGAACTTTTTACATACAAGTTATTACACAGTTCTTTTCATTGAATGTACTTGTTTTAAAGCTGAAGGATTGATGAAGAAGTACGGCATGGGACATTTATGGGTGCAAGAAGACCCTCCAGTAAAAAATAGCCCTCATGCAACACTTCCTCCTGACACAAATAGCCTTTCCTGCCCTATAAATAAACACTGCTGGACTTGGAAAGCAACCAGCCTCATTACGCTCGAGGGCTGCTCATAAAGTCAGTGGAGTAGGGCAAAAATATATTGTATCCCTCACTTCAGTCATGATAGGGTAGTTCATACATACTCACACACATTGATGCACACAGACATCGGTCAGTGTACAAAGAGTAAAAGTAGAGTTACACAGTTTCAGTGCAGTACTCAATGATCATTCTGTTGAGCTCCAAGGACAAAATGTTGTCTGAAACAGGAAACACTGTTTGTCTGGCTACTCTACCTTAAAGTTGTATCCATAAAACTGTCTGTCACTTCCATCACTTGAATCATTAGACAGAACTAAAAACACATTTCACGAATGTTCGCGAGCAACAACAGCTCTCGAGCATGGCAATGCCAAAAGTCTCTCATGAAGGAAAGTTCTCATAGTTTTTTCAGGTGAACTGAGCCTAACCCTCCCTCCATCCATCTGCTAGCATGAATGTTGTTCCAGTTGTTCAGCGCAGGCCAAACTAAACAACCCGTCTGAACCAAAATGAGGGCGGGGAGCCTGACTGCCCCTTATCGCCCAAATAGGGTTTCTCTCCTGCTCACTGTCTTCCCCATCATCCCTTATCTCTCCTCCTTTATCTGTTCTTGTTCCTCATTATTCCTTCATCTTTGTCTCTCTTCTTCTCATTATTCTTTACAACTCCTCCCCCTTTTCCCCAGCCTTTCAACTGAACTCCCCTCATCCACCTTATCTGCTTTTGTCTATCTCTCTGCTGCTGCCATCATTATCAGTGATGAGTTGTGTTACGCTATTACTTCATCTACATGTAGTTCTGAACCACGTCAACAGACACGTCGGTCTAGTGAGTCATGCTAAACTGGATGTACAGCCACAGTTTTCTAAAGAACTTTAAACTCACACTGATAAATATACCTTCAGTAAAAAAATTATCATAAAACACAAATGAATAAAGCAGCAGACAAGCGCCTTGCATCATCACCGATTTCCTCACACCCATACCAGAAAACAAACAAGGCCATGCACAAACACACACCCACACACAAATGAGCATGCAAACACATGCACAGACATACGGATCACGCCCGCCTGTTTTTACCATGCTCAGTGCTTCATGTATTTGCTGACGAGCAGGTTTCCTGGCTGTATGTCTGTAGTTCATGTACACAGGCGATAAGGAATAAAGAGATCCCATGGGCAGTTCCTGCTTTAATTGGATCCATGTTTAAAAAGGCTCTAAGCCATTTTCCTCTGCTTTTCCGTGGATTCATTCAAAGTCAGATTTTTTAAACATTCTTTTAGAAGCCCTTGTGGTCAAAATCAAGGGTGAAACTTTAGGATAATGAGCACAGTGGTTGGTGTAATCAACAGGTAACTAACTGTGGCGACTAAAGTAGCAGCATAGGTGAATGGGTCATCTGCACGCTACATAAACTGCTGTAAGCAAGACCAGTACAAACACAGAGAAAGGACTCTTCATCATGAGACTATCCATCCAGTTCAATAAAGGAGACAAAAATAACATTAAGCTAGATGACATTTACTTTCTGCTTACGCCTTTTGTCAAGACTGATGAACTGTACTCAGGACAAGGACTTTTGGACATTTGAATGTGCCACATGAAGCAGATGTGGAGCTTAAATATTAAGAATGTATTTTCGACCTGTAATCATGTAATGTACACTACGAATGTACTAAGATGATTACAGGTTACTGCCAAATGCTGGATGCACCTTATGAGACCATATCAGTCTGTGTAACATTTATCAATTTCATTTTCGATTTAAGAGAAATCAATAATAAAAAGTTAGAAAACCCTTTTTTACAGTTTGTCAGAACTGTTTAAAATGTAAGTTTTGTACTTGTTTCTGTCGATTTTCTTTAATTGAGAATGTAAACGTGAAAAGTGGGGTAGTTTTTATTTCTGTTTAGGGCTGCAACTAACTATTATTTTCATTATCGATTATTCTGCCAATTATTTTTTCAATTAGTTGCTTGAAAATAAACAGCGAAAAATGCTCAGCTCAATTTCCTAAAGTTGACTGATCATTTCAGCTCTATTTCTGTTCATGCAGTGGGGTGACCATACGTATGGCTGCTGCTAATGATTATTGTAATTACCAATTAATCTGTTGATTATTTTCTCGATTCATCTTTTGGACTATAAAATGTCAGAAAACAGTGAAAAATGTCCATCCCAGTTTTCCAAAGTGATGTCAGTCCAAAACCAGTAAGAGAAAAGCCACACATCCTCATACTGGATAAGCTGGGACCAGAGAATTTCTGTCATTTTTGTTTAAAAACTGACTTAAACAATCAATTATCAAAACAGTTGCCAATTAATTTTCTGTCAATCGACCAACTGATTAATCGACTAATCGTTTCAGCTCGAAACCTAAGCCTTGACTTAACATGCTTGTGATTGGCTGGGGGGTCGCTCAGCCTCCTGACATGATAAAATCAAACTGATAAGTGCTGTGAACCCATATCACACTTAATATTCCTTCTCTGCATTGGCTTCATATGTATTTTTACATCAATGTTGACACTTTCTTAAATTTCTCTCAGCTGGATCATGTAGATAGAATCTGAATACACTGTTTATCTGGAGATAAAATACTGCAGTAAGTGTGAACAGGGCCTTTAGTTATCCCTTGGACTGCTGTTCTACCTCCTGCTGACAACTGACAACACATACACAGGCACACACCCTTCCTCCACCTCCTCTCAGATTAATGCTCGTCCCTGAGGTTTTACTGTCGATCCCAGAACTAATACCCTTTCACTACACCCAGCCAGAACAAACCATTCCATGCCAAACCAAGTCAGACTGGGCCAAATCAAACAGAGCCAAGTGGAGATACTTCGGGCTGTGCCTCAGTTAAAAAGAAACCTTCTATAATTGAAGGCCTGCCACATTATTGTGTTAGTTTAATGATTTTTATTTTGTGACTGCAGTATGTTTCAACTTTCATGGAAAAAGTAGGCTGTAGCATTTTTCTCTAATGGCCATATTTTCCTTGATGTACTAAGAAGGACGGGAAATATTATGGTTTAATATTTTCAACCACACAGTGCACAATGCATTATTTAGAAATGTGTTCAGATGATCAGCATGTGATTTTCTTTGCAGTGCTGCTCCAATTAACACAGCAGACACATTTCATAACTCCTGATACGAAGGACTCCATTCCTCTAATATTAACATAGCTGAAAGTCAGATTCTGTACATTTTAATAAGTGCCAAAAATACAGCAAACAGTAAATGTACAGTTTAGTCTCCAGTGTCATGTAGCTCGGATGACTTGAAGCCATGAAACAGCTGTGTGGAGTGAGAGGAGACAGCATAATCCACACATCAATTAGACACAGAGAGACTGGATGATAAGGGGAGGGTGTGTGCGTCTGCGCACATGCTGTGGACACTGGTCTATGCACATGGATGTGAAAGCGTGTGTGTGTGAGCCTCGAGTAATCCTGCTTAGTCTAGAAGCTGGGGGAGCAGGTTTAAGTAGTGTGACAGTATGAAGGTCTGGTTGAGGGTTTAATACTAGAACCACTGTCAACAATAGAATACACACATAATAACCAGCAAAGACTGTGTATGTGTGTACATGTGTGCACACAACAGCACAGCCAGTAAGTAATTGGGGGGGTGGTAGTAAAGGGCTGAGAGTAAGATAGAAGTTTAAGCAAATTAACTCATTTAGAGCAGCTCTGCTCAAACAGCAGGGACAGAGTCGTTAATGTGGTCTCAAAGGGTCGACGCACACTACAAGATTTAATTAAGATTTCTCAAACTAATTACACATTACACTGTTTTTTCTAACATTAAGGTTGTTTCCCTCAAGAAAAACTATTTTTGTAGACAGTAGACAGTCAGTTTTTAGAATGACTGTCTACATTATAGAATGTTTTTTGCGTTGTTTTATTGTATGTGACGTACTACAGTGTACTGCTTAGGGCTGGTTATTGAACCTCAATAACTTCTTGTTCTCAACCAAAACGTGTCCGTAGGAAAACTATAAAGTACCAAAAGCTGGAACTGAATGTTTGCTCAGATTCATAGTCATGATATCTTGTTCTTTGGTCAGACAGTTCCTGATTTAAATCAAAATTTTGACAACTTTAGACTGTATTTTTTTACACAAAGTTCTTGCACAGAGGAACATTTGAGAACTTTACATTTCTTAAAGTAAGTATCATTTTGGTATCAGTACCGAAACTCAGATATGGTATTTGCAATAGTAAATACCCCACCTAGTAATATTGAACTAAGCTGAATCTTGATCTTCATAAATACAGATTGTGCCATTTGGCCCACATAATATATCTGAATACAAATCAATCTTCAACAATTGAACTCAGACTTAAACTAATTAAAAATATATTAGTATTATTACAGGGGAAGAACGGGTGATTGATCATGTGATCGATAGACAGCCGTACAGTGTCATTTGCATTCTTACACCATATTACTTTGAAAAGGCTGTGTGCACACATCAGTTTCTTAAGCATCAAAATAAAGTGAAATTAATTGAATTGGCTGAATTGAATTCACATTAAATAAATAACGTCTAGTTTGACAAACAACAAATAGAACCAATGTTATTGACATTATCAGTGCAGGTCACAGCAAAATCATCTCTGACAGCTGATTGTTCAGACATGGCTGAAGCAGAATGCCTGTAAGTCTCTCTGTGGCTGTTCGCCAACTCCATTCCCAGAAACCAGATTACACCGTCTGCTTGTCTTAAACACTGCTCACACACACACACACACACACACACACACACACAGAACCTCCCTCATTATACTGACTGTTTGGCCAAATAGGCTTAGCCGAAATGATCCACAAACGAATCCCAAAATGTCAATGATGTATATCAAAGACATATTCAGGCAGACGCAGACAAACAGAAACAACACTCAAATGCAGACACAGAGTCTAGGAGACAGACATTCAAACATTTCAGGACACACACATGGACACACACACACACACACTTAGAAGAATTCCTCTGATTCACTTTGACCTTGCATAACTGCACACCTGCTCTGATAAAGCAACACTGGTGTTACTCCCTTTTAGGTCCTGGCATGCACAGAATTTTGGTGGACAAATTTAATGTGGAAAAAGTCAGACCACAACACAGCCACAATGATCCCAGTGCAGGAAAAATACTGTTATTACCAATGCTGCATAATCTGTGAGAAAATCACACATTCAGTTGTGTTCTCAGCTAATCTTTTGTGCAGCAATAAAGCTGTTTAATATCAAGGTTGGAAATGCATGAGCACCTTAAGCGTAGGCGGCGTTTTCACACTGCTTAGCCTTACAGTGCATCCACAGTGCAGCATTTGAGAAAGCCGATCTACTTAACCTGGTGACACATTCTGCTGAGTCTGCCTGGCTGTACAGTTTGGAAGCTAGTTTACACGGTATTTCTACAGCCAGACATATTTTCATACAGCGATCAAATATAATGGCAGATCAAAAAATAATTACAAGCATAGCAAAAACATAATAAAGGTCTGTTTTTTGTCATATTTAAAAAGAGGAGATGATTTTTAAGCTGCTCTGCATCAAGTTAGTAAAGGCATGGTGGAGAAAGGCAAAGTGACTTAATGTTAGGACAAAGTTTACACTCTGCAGCCTCAACCATCCCTAACAGTACAAAATGTACCAGTATTACACAGTACAATGGAACATGGGTGCATGTAGGATGTGCAATTTCTTTTTTTTCTGTATGAGTGTGTGTAGTTTTAGAGGATCACACTAATCTTCACACAACCTGACCTTCAAATTTTTCCTATCCACCCAGCCACCTTTCATGTAGCGGTTTGACTGGGAGCCGGGGTGCCAGTTAGAGTTGAGGTCCTGACAAAGATAATCTTTTGTTTTTAGTTATGTACCAGTCAACCCTACACAGGACCCATGTCTTTCAGTACATGACTCTTGGAATAACAATCACTAACAACCAGATATGTCAAAGGCACCAGCAGACAACAAAAACCACAAAGCACACAAGAATTTGAAGTTCAGCACAATGTATTATACAACCAGTGCTCGATATAAAACTCACAGTTCAACCACCAATGAATGAGTCCTTCAAATCTCAGCAAGAGTCCACATCTCAACAAAAAACTCCTCTTCAGGATTCCAAAATCTGGTACAGCAGCCTAATCAATAACACAGCACCTCACAACATAAAGTATAGCGTGGGGCAAGGTGATAAATTAACCTCCTAACCTTAAATATTCTCTAACCTTAAGTGCCTATAAAGTTAGATAAAACACTTTAACACACTGTACCACGATGTCACATACATAAACTTTCCACTTTTAATCCCGGAGGGAATTGGTGTGCAGCCAGGCATTAAACACAATCACAAGGCAAACAAAGCATACACACACACACACACACACACACACACACACACACACACACACACACACACAAAAAGGTCAAAGAAGAAATAAAACAATAACCTATGAAACTATCGTAAATATCAATGTATAAGCGGAACAAAGAGAACTAAAATAAGACCACCAGACAAAACACCCCTACCATCTGAATTTTAAAAGATGAGGGATTAAGCCCCATACATGATGCAAAGTACATGTGCTTATGTGTTTATCAGGGGTTGAGTCTTTCATTAGCTAATGGTACAATCTGGTGCTGTATATGTATTCTTTATCTCTTACCTCTTAGTAACTATCACTCTTACTGTATATTAAGTTTAATATTCAAACCACAAGATATCATTTATGGCCGTACCATTGCATCAAATGGAAAGTTCTACATGTCTTGTACATAATTAGTTAAGCATTTCCTGCAGTTCAGCCTTAAATACTTTTCATGTCTGGAAACTTCATGATGTGGAATAGAATTTAAAATTAAGCTCTGTGGGTCTGCACAGTGCTTTCATATAATGACCCCCGTGTGGGCCAGATGAAGTTAAACGGGCTAAATGAATTGGAGTAATTATGTGTTTGCATGGTGTGTAAAACTGAGATTTTAGGATACACACTGGACATGATTTAAAGATGTCAGAGCAGGAAAAACACAGGTGTAATTAATGACATTAATAATGGCTGCACTCTAGTTTTTAACACTTAAATAGAACAAAGCCATCGGTAATGTTATTAGTAACACCTGTGCTTTTCCTGCTATGACAAGTCAAAGTGTCAGCTGTGAAAAAGAGTATGATGTGGACAAACGCATGGATTCTGTTCGTGTTTTTACATGGCAGGTCTGGTTGATGAAGAATGTAAAGTCTATTGTATATATGTGTTTGAATTAGGTTCTGGTCTTTCTAGTTTGAGTAGAGAAATCTATTAAAATTCATGAATTTGAAAAATATACAATCAAGGTTTTATTATCATCCAGCTCAACATTAGGCCTTATACTGCCTGTATCATATTACAGTAATAATACATCTTATTCTCTCCTCCAGTCCCATTTTATCATTTGTACCTTATTTAGGCCTCATGTTGAATAGGTGTTTGAGTAAAGGTTTGGCTGCCTGATGCATTCAGTTCACTGGGCTGGAGGAGGATCCTCAAAGCATTCAGTAAAGATTTGACACACATTATCTGGAAATGTCTTGACTTCATAGAAAAGCTATTTACAGAGGCATTAAGTTTCTGTTATTTTGTTTAAAAAAATGAAGGGCTGGTTTTGGGGGGGGACATTCCTGTGTAATCTGTCACTGACACACACAGCCTAAAATAGAACCAAGGAAATATTTTGTTTCTATTACGGTTGTTCAGGGTTTCTATAAAAAGCAAAGGAATGACTATTGGCTCAGAGGATAAACCTGTGAAACTTTTTTTCTGCATATCTTAAATCATGACCATTAATTTTAATCACCATGTGTGCACTACAATGCTGGCACTGTTTTACCCAGGATTCCTCTGCATAAAAAAATGAATGTGTACTTTACTGAAAGTTACTTGTTTTTAAAAGTATATCTATGGATCTTTCTTGTAATTAAAAGACTGTATGTCACCAAATTGCTCAAGGGAAAATTAAATGTCTAATCTCAGAATGTAGTTGGTTAGATATGCTTTTCCAGAATGCAGCAGAACAGAAATACACTGTTTTCTGATTATAGTACATAATCAATACACACAACGCTACATACATACACTGAGGGTGTAATATTGACTTGGACAATGGGCAGAGCTTTGCATCAAACATGAAATACACAGAAATAAACATGCTTTTGCAGTTGGATCAGTATTAAATGATGTTAATCTCTACAGCAAAACAATAATGCCTCATTACTGTCATTTTATTATATGATGTGTGTGCACTTTGAGTGCAAGAGAACTGGTACATCAATCAAAACTGCTGTCAACAGTTTTAGATGTTTGACTGTGACTAGTGCAGCACAACAATTCAGTCGTTTCCTTTTCCAAACAGTATCATATCAATGCACACAGATATGAAAACAGAGATTTACTACAATTAAATAGACAAGCTGAAAAATTAACAGACACCCAAGCGATCAAAGTGCGACAATGTATGTGGGTGTGAGGTCTGCAAAGGCATGCATGACTGCAAATGGCTTCAGTAGCGTTTCTAAGCAACATTCACATCCACTGCTCTTCCCTTTCTTCTCTCATACCGCCTACGACTGGCTATTTCAGTGAGGACAGGCATTTCACTCCGAACGCATCCATCTCAAACAATGTACAACTCTTACTGTAACAACACAGGTTCTGACTGGAAAACACCCAGTAAGAGGTGAGACAGCCACCATCCATTTTACGCAATAAGGAGGAACTATTGTGACCTTGCTGGATTCAACATTTTCTAGAACAATGGACACTATTGTTCTCCCCCACATAGCTGACAGAATTTGCAATAATTTACTAATATTAGGCTGTGGGCCCATGTAAAATTGCAGGCTGTTAAAGATTAAATCAGACACTAGGAATAATTGGTTGTTTTTCCCCCATTTTGTATTCCTTAACAGTTTTAACTGTACGTTTGAATGTTCTTCACGATTACTTGTAGGTGGGTCACTGGTGATTTCATTTTGCTCTCCACTAGCAGAAGTCTTGTGCTCTACATATCCATGCACTAGCTGTGCCTTGCAGTATATTGTGACTATAATTGAGTAAAAGCAGGGATGTACTCCACCTAATTCTTCCTCTGCGGGACAGTCTCTCTCTCTCAACAGAGCATGCCATTTAACCAGAGATCACCATCCTGCCCTGCCACACACTCTTAATCTAATGGAAACTGTCTACATAAACCAAGTGCCTCATATAATTGCCATTCGTCTCTCCACTCGCCAACTTCTCTACTTCTGACACTCCCTCCATCTCCTAAAACTCATCCTATTCATCCAGCAACCCTCCAGATTTTTCCTGTCTGGCGTTTGGCTCTGTGTCATTACGGTCACCGTGACAACAGATGAGTCAGATGCCGTGGAGACGCCTCACTTCCTGTGAGTGTAGAGTATCTAAGACCGAATGAATGACTGAACCACCATAAAGAAATTCCTCCCCAAAGACTGATTCATAGTCCGCAGGATCAAATCCTCATCTGGAGCGGTGCAGAGTCAGAGTATCTGAAGATATTTGTGGTCTTCAGAGGATTGATCGAAAAAATTCACATCACATTGTACAATCACCAAAGTTCCAAAGTGACTCAACATGTCTGTATAAATGTCTGTGTCATATCGCTAACACCATAAATCATGGTCTCTCAACCTCATGATCCTGTTTTTAGGTCCTAAAGTTCTCATGACACCGGCAATTAGAGCTGACAGTTGTTGTCATGTGAAATTGAGCATGGCATACTTTTCCAGTTTACAAGAGCATGGAGGAAGCTCTGAATGGATTACACTGACATTATGATTAAAATCTATTTATTTTATTTTTCAAACCTATTTATTTTCTCTTAAATAGCAAAATATCAACAAGCCGTAGGGTGCTGCTGACCCAGAGGTTGAGAAAATCTGCCATAAATCATCCCCAACTGCTACAGCTATACATACACAGACACTGACTCAGCCATACACACTTGTGCACACATGGTTGCATGTACAAACACTTTACATAGCCATGAACAC
This sequence comes from Macquaria ambigua, assembly GCA_008360985.2. NCBI lineage: Eukaryota > Metazoa > Chordata > Actinopteri > Centrarchiformes > Percichthyidae > Macquaria > Macquaria ambigua. The sequence goes on along the minus strand of VMKM01002139.1, from coordinate 5,252 downwards.
ATGTTACAGTACTTACATCGGTTTTTCTAAACTTGGCTTTAAGGCTCTTCATGTTCAGTCCGGTCCATGCAGTCACTCACTCAATCACTCAGTCAAGGCTGTAAAGAAAAAATAAAACACAGATGTTTAAACTCAGCCTTGCTTCCATTTCAAATGTGACTTAGTGTTTCTGAAAAGACTAAACTACCTGACTAAAGTATTTTGTGATGGTATATCCACACAAGTTACAGTCAGTATGAGGTGTAAATGTGCAGCACAGCAGCAGAGATCTATGGTGGCAACAGTCTACAGCCTTAGTAAATCAACATTGTCCTTATAAAAACTAAAATATGCTGTTTATAAAGCCTCAGCAGCAGCAGCAGCACAACTTCTAGTACTACAGTAAGTGATAAAATCAAATGTAGAAAAGGTTTTCATAATGAGTTGGATCACAGAACTTTATACTAAGCACTTTTACATTTAACTATCCCTCTCCAATTAATGTGTAGTTTTGGGAATGGACTTCATACCAGATGCAATTCTAATTTAAACCTGTTGCTGGCAATGGTATCTGGCTTTGTATTGTTTCCTATAAGGATATTTTAAATCACCACAGAACCCTTGGGAATGTCTGGTGACTGCATTTTTGCGCCTTAACTGCCTCTAGCAATTTCCAATTTTTCATGCCTGAAATGACCTTGTCAATGATTTACTCCCAAAATATCCTTGAGAGCATCCCAGTCAAATTTAGTCTACTTACTTACTTCATTATTATTATTTCCAGAGTCCCCTGTGTCTGCTTGTATTTCAACCAAGAGCACCATATAAGCAATTTGAGCCTCCTTGCAATAGTTAACTGCAGTTAGGTCCTGAAGGAATAATATTTAAAAATGTATGCATTCATAAATGTTTTGCAGAGACAAAGCAAGGAGTTATTCAGATTTCAAAGAGTGTTTAGTTTTGCGTGGGCGGATACTGATGTGTTAGAGGGGGTGTACTGTAGGTGGGTGCATCAAGGACAGCCATGTCTGGGCTCCTCTGGCAACATTCAAGCCATTCAGATTATTCGCCAATAATTGCCTACCACATTTATAAGGCAAATATTCATTTTCTGAGGACCCCTGATGAGATTTACTGCAAAATATCAGCAGCCCATCAAAGGTAAATTAGATCAAAAACAAGAATTAAGAAGTGGTAGTGGATTGTGAACGCCTCTATATCAGAAAAATGAACAGAGATATACAAATCTGTTGTCTCACTGTTGGACAGCAAACTTCACTACTGAATCCATTGTCAAACTTTCTATTAGAGCACGAATCAAGTCCACTGCTACCAACAAACAGTTCGGAGCACCGTTTATCAAGTAGCTACCTGTGCATATTTGCATACTCAACAACGGAAGCTTTGCATGGATATATGCACAAACAACTCGTTTAGCACAAAAAGTATCAAATGCGCGCGACGTGTATCATTGCACATGAAACACTTGAATATCAGATTGAACGCTTTGTAACTGCGCCGTGGGACTGCACAGGAGCTGTTTAATTCACCACTGAGGCTTACAAACAGTTAGTTCTGAGGCTTTTGTAAAACTGACCAGCCATCATTTCGACCAACAACTACTTACATGATATGAAATTGCCGGACACACTTACCCTGTTATGTGTTGGGAGTCGCAGGAGGGCTGGACACATAAAAGAAACTGACACACAACCGCTTTTTGTGCCAAAAGCAGATTAGCTACCGAGCCGGTGAGAAAACAGCGAGCCGTTGTTGAGCTAAGTCGAGCAGGAGGATGCATAAAGGAGAAGAAAACAGTGCGCCCCGACACACTGGCCCGAATACATTAAAAGTTGAGCTGTTCACGGACTCCTGCCTGTCTCTAGCTCGGGACTCAACTCAACGGCTGTTGCCCGGTTTAGGAAAGTGACGTCACTCTCCCAGTGCTCTCGTGACCGCGGCGAGCGAGCCCCCTTGTGTTCTCCATTGTGCCCCATCCATGTTCTGGTTAAAGGGATATTTCCCACAAAACCACACTCACGCAGCTTGAATAGAACACATTAGAATATAATGGAAGCCTTCTTACTCTTTTACTGACATAACTTTTTGTTGATTCACCACACTGTAGGCTATATGTTTTGGCTTTTTGACCAGACCCCTGAACTCCCATGACCCCCAAAAGTGGCTAGCTGTCGTACACTTTCATGCAACAAACCTCTTTGTATAGAAGGGGCTCCAATATAACTATAACATATTTCAAACAAGTTATGTATTTTCAATTAAAACTAATAAATAAGTCAATGTGTATTTGCTTAAAGGGGTATTCCAGCATGTTAGCATTGCACCTCCATAAAGTTGGGTAACTTGCAAGAGACAGATTTTTAACAAGAATAGTCAAAATTAATGCAACAGCGGCCAAGATATTCTGATGTTTAGTCCCTATGAGCCAAGCTCCAATAAGCTGGATCATACATTTCCCATAATGCACCTCATACTTCAGACCAGATCCACAGAAGACACTATGCAACTGTTTTTACAGGCTGTGATAGTGCTCATAATGTGTTAACTGGTTTTCATGTGTAAAATCAGTGTGCATCAGCTTCAAGGTTGAGAAACTGCCAGGCAGACAAATCATGTTGATGATATGAGTGTATGTCGCAACAGCACTGCAATGAAACGTAATAATGCAGGTAAGAACGTGTCTGAGCCGTAAGGTTGTAATGTTGATACTATTTGGTAAGATGAGATAATGTTACCTAGGCTACCTCACTGTCTGTGTATCATAAACCAAAACCATTAATTCAAAGCAAATGTTCAACTTTTTTGGACTTACAGCCAGTGTCTGTTGAATAAATTGACCACTTTTCACTCAGTTCAGTATATATCATTCATATACAGTCTCTGGTGGTCTGTTCAGTTTGTCCTGGCTGATCAGAAACCATTTCCTAAATGAGTATGAGCAGTATCTTTGAATTCTTATGCTTTATGCAATTTGGGAATTTCTGTGTAAACAATCAGAGAAACAAAAATTGAGAGAGAAAACGAGACAGCGTGACACAGAGACACAGACGCCTGCTCATAGGTTAGTCTGCTTAGCCAAGGCGTGGACCCTTTTATATGAATATTTGACTCAACAAGTACTATGACTCCAGTTTAGAAGCCAACAAAGAATGTAGGAAGTGGCATGAAGTCTTAGTAAATGTCAAGACAGTGACATCCAGTGGATAAGCTATTTACTACACTGTTGTTCAGATTCAGATTCAGCTTTATTGGCCAAGAACACATACAAGGAATGTGAGAAATAGACATACATACAGCTAAAAACAAGAACAACAAGCTTGACAAGGTAAACATAAACATTAAACTATTATGTACAGATATGTAATTAAGAATATGTAATATTCTGCAATATGAATAATATATTTAATAATAAATAGTAGGTAATAAAATGTTTTTCTAATAGTAGCAAAAATGTAACTCCACACAAAAGTATCATACAAACTATATGCTTTTTGCATATGTGAGAAAATATTTGACTTGGGTATACACCTGATTATGCTGAAACATGTACTGAATACATGCAAAGCACACACACTTCACTTATTATTATAAGTGATAAAACAAAATATCTCATTGCAGGTGCATAGTTTCTATGTTATTATGAACACTTCAAAATGCTTGCTCAAAATGTAGGGATTTACTGCAGGTTTGGAGAGGTTGAACAAAATTAGGGAGAGGAAAGTAAGGGTACAATTGTGTGTAAAATAAAGTTGTTGGATTCACCTGCTGGGGGTAAAAAATGAGCTGTGGCCCTCTATCGACCCATTTGTGGTACATTTTTAAACACCATTGTGGGGCTCTCTACAAGACATACATACAAGACAGGTATTAATGCAGGGTCCACCTGGAAGGCCTTTTAGAGTGGTCCTGTGGGGGCCACTTTGCTGGTTAGGTAGCAGCCTTGAACCTACACCACAATGCAATATAGCAGAATATGTTCTTTTTCACTTTTTAAAGACACAGAAACAATGCTGCAATGAAATCTCCTGGTTTTGTTTACACTCAGATAAGCTGAGTTTAAATATGTTTATGCTAACATTCAAACTGTTGGGTGGTATTACATTTTCACATATAAAAAGCTCAGATTTGATGTAATTTTATTGAAATACATATTTTACCCAAGTCTTAATGTTAAATACTCTCCAACAGATGTCTCAATAACACTGCAGCCTTGTAGCTCAGCTGTAGAAAGTGACCTTTTCCTGGATTCATGTAAAACCTGCTAGTATTTAAGTTTTTGTCAGTTTGTGCTCAACTTTTGCTTGTCTTTAGCCTTTGCTTTAGGTTTACATTAATGCTTAGAAGATACATTAAAGCCAGTTGTTTACCTCTTACGTATACATACCATAGTATAATATGCTCTCTTTATATATATATATATATACTATATATATATCTATATATATATATATATCTCTCTCTTATATTAATGGTTTATAGCCTATGTTTGAAACAAAATGGTCCACAAAAGACTGAGGTTTCGTGAGTGACGTTACTGTCATGTGATTAAAAACAAAGAGTCTTTATCAGCGAGACAGATATTTTCCTGCATTTGGGCCTCGATAACCAGCTAATGTGGAAAAAGATTAAGATTATTTTGTCTACCATATAATGGATGTTAGAGCACTGCAACATTTTACCATTATAAATTACAACTTGTATTGATTTAGCAACTCCTAATATAATACTGTAGTACATTTGTCACGGTTGTGTGCTCCAGGAAGCCGTAGACTCTCGAAGAAAGCGGAAGTGGTAATAGGGTAGTATTTCATTCCGGATGGGTGTCTCTGCTCCATCGAGCAAGTTCCTGGACGATCAAAACAAACAGAGCACACAGTAGCTAAAATCAGTGGAATCTACTGCGGTTAGAAATCAGTCAGCTGTTTCACCATGACACTGAAACCATGTTGTATTTACAGCACCGGAGTTTTTTCCTTACTAACTTTGATCCTGGGTATTTCTTTGGTCCTGTCTAACGTGTTTCAACATTTCGTACAGTCGATGGTTAAAAAGGTAAGCATCTTATTCAGGCTAACGTTTTATAACAGGCGTTAACGTCGGATAATCGCTAAACAAGCTAACGTTAGACATTTTGATGACAGTTAATGTTGGCTAGCATGATTTGACAAAACATCAAAGACAGTCTGATGTGTTTCGATTTCGCCACTGAGTTGTGCTTATGCTTTTTGCACAGCTTCAGGTCTTTGACTGAC